>JXSR01S010263.1:39775-50947 GCA_000969725.1 Ophiothrix spiculata
ACCTGACGACTACCTGACTAATACTATAGCTGCCACCTGACTACTATTGATTGTATCTGCCACTACCAGTACCTGACGACTACCTGACTAATACTCTAGCTGCCACCTGACTACTATTGATTGTATCTGCCACTACCAGTACATGATGACTACCTGACTAATACTATAGCTGCCACCTGATTACTATTGATTGTATCTGCTACTACCAGTACATGACGACTACCTGACTAATACTCTAGCTGCCACCTGACTACTATTGATTGTATCTGCCACTATCAGTACCTGAAGACTACCTGACTAATAGCTGCCACATCGATACTATTGTAGCTATCATTACCACTAACTTCTATTATAGCTTATAATCACTACTTGACTACTATTGTGGAAAATGTGTGGCTGTCAATACCACTACCTTACTACCTTTGTGTTGCCACTACCACCACAATTATTGTATCCGTCAGTCACTACCTGATATATATATTGTAACTGACGGTCACTACCACTACCGGACTTATCTCGTACTCGTAGCTGTACCATTACTTTAATATCTCGTAGCTTTACCAATTTTCCTCACGTACATGAGTACCTGAGTGTCACATTGTCCCTCACCATTGTGTTGTCACTATACCTGACTGTAATCATGATTGCAATGTCCTTTTCTATCTTCAGCTATGAATTTTACTGAATATCATTGTGCGTGCTGCCATATGGGTTTTTTTTTGCAAATGGGTCTTTTGAAGGTTCTACAAAGTGCTATATTCTTGAATTAACAAAATCTTTTAAGTTTCTCTTAGAACTACGTACATACTGAATAGGATTCTTATTCAGTATTGATCAAAGGATCTAAAATTGAGAACCATAACAATATTTCATCTACTAGAACATTAGAATGTACTTTTGTCCGATCACTGTCATATTCATTACATGCTCAGAAAGTTAACTTTAGCTGAAGATATGATGAGATGAGAGGTATGATATCAGGAACATGAACCTAGTTGATGATATAGCTGATACTTATCGTGTGTCTCGGTATGCAGCAACCTTTATACCGATCTAAGGTAGGCAATATTCAATACCCGGGTTCAAATTCAATTTGTCTTGTATGTTGACATAAACAATTAAGGCCTCAAGGCTGGCGCAGACAGGATAGACCATGTCCACGTTGAAATAACATCAATCCAAAGCATGGGTCTTCAATAGAGAAGTCCCACTCGCAGGCACGTCTCCACTGCAGATAAATAAAGGAAACGAACAAAGAATTAAACCAACTTGTATTTTTCCAACATCCCGTGAGGGATTTATGTCCCTGGTTATAATGTTTGATTTTATTTCTGTCCAGATAAACATATCTTAGTTATTGATATGCAGTGCCATTCCCGACTTCATTTATTTGGTAATCAAGCTCAGAGCCTTTAGGAACATGTAATAATTGATAGGGACCAGTGCTATCATTTTCACTTAGCTTTTGCAAACTTACAATCAATAGTGACCTCGTGTTGTCAGCAATCTTCACTTGTAGTTTAAATGTACAATAAGAAACAAAACGTATAATTAGTTCTTTATTAGTTTTTGATTTGAACATTTCTTAATAAAGCAAATACTTGATCTAATGGCGAGTCAAAAATCTTGATTTTTAACAGCTATATACAGTATGGCATGCAATTAAATATTCAGCCTGTAAATATTTACGTTTACAAGCTGGGGGCGCTCTTCTATGTCGATTTCTACAAATGATACAGGATGTCCACGAATGATTTATACCCGGTATCAAAAAATCAGAAAAAAATATTAAATTATAAATTTTTCACAAAACCAACAGCTTTTCTACAATGGTGTACAAGTCTTCTACATTTTCCATAAGTTTCATCACAATATCATGCTTCATTGCTTTGTGCTATTACGTAATTGAAAATGGATGCAAACGTGGTTTCAATCCGTTTAAATAATCATGAAAGTACAATAAAAAATCGGTAATATTCACACTTACCATAATGAATACACCTTTACCAAATGAAAATCTTCTTTCTTTGCTTTTAAAATTTTCTATGATCTACATATAAAAGCATTACCTGGCAGACTTCTGAATCTATTTCTACCTACTCAAAATAGCGAAATGGTCTTAAACAGCTAGAGAATAGGATACCATACTGGCGGGCAAGTTGAGAAATCACAGTTCTGTTGATTATCTAAACATGCCTCCCCGCGTTGAGGTTTCTGTCGACAAATACTGTTCCTAATATTGAGTTGTTACCCATAATTCCCACCAAACTAACTTTGGTTGTCATTAGAAATGTAAAATGTAAAGTTTATCATGTTTATAGGTTGGTTTTCCTTAGGTGCGTAAAATATTACATTATTTGTACTGAACATTGTAAAGCTGTTCAAGTGTAACCAAAATCGTTGTGTCTCTCTCAAAGACACAAATCTTACGTTTTAGAAAGGTAAAAGAGGGCTTCAGTGCAGTCAATTTTAATTGAATGTTTAAGTTTAACAATTTCTATCTATGATAACCAATTTACAATTACCAAAATATACCCTGTTTGGAGAAATCTCTATAACTTTCCATAGAAACATGCGGTTTGAAAAATTCAAAATTCTTCAGAAACCTAAAGACATGTTTAGCTTGGAATTTAACAAGACTTGACCAAAACCTTATCCACTGTTCCAAAATAAAATCCGATAGCCGGGTATAAATCATTCGTGAACACCCTGTAGTCAAAAAATATGTATCTATTGAAATACTAGTATTAATGTATAAATTATGTTTATGAACATTTGTCAAAGCATAGTATAACCAAAGTCGTGCCGCTTGAGTACTCATTATTTGACTCTTTTCAAAATGTTACCTTTTAAATAATAAAAGCATATAACATGTTAAAAATATAAAAAGATGAAATAGTCACGAATCGATTTTCCTGCCTGCTGATGCCTTTGAAATATTTTAAAAAAATCGCATTCAACTAACTAAGCTAATATGCAACTCAAATCACCAGGACAAATTATATCATATAATCATAAAATAATTTGTTTTCCACCAGGCAATAATAATTGACCGACTTACTTAGTTTTGATATAAATCAGTGCATTTTCTACTTAAAATGTCTTAATCATGTTATAAATCTGATTTCTTTTTATCAGCCGCATTATGAATGTTATAATGTTTCCATATAAGTAACACGAACTGTTTTGGCCAGATTTGCTTTGTCATTGTTAATTTGCTTTATGTTTAGTACACCCTTTGGCATAAGGAAAAAAAATCGGCATGTCTGTAAGTTTCAGGAAATTGTTGCCAATAATGAGGTTTTGTTTTTCACGATAGATGCAAAAGACAATATTATTGTGGTACCAAGGTTACATCTTTACTTAGGTTTTGTTCAGTCTGCTGCTTGTAAGAAATGAGTTATTTTGCTTTACAAAATTGATAATATTTATCTATTTCATTTTCCTTTACCTTTTATCAAGAGCGTTATTAAAAATTATGCATTTATCTCATTTATTCATAAGTTTGGACAGATATTATGCGCAATATGTCTTTTTAAAATTTACCACAAATTGCTTCTTTCAACAACCCTGACTCACATTTATATCCTACACTATTTTATCGTAAAAATATCTATATACTTACTACCTGACCGAAAAAATATGATTCATAGGTTTTTTTCATCGATATCACAATTCTAAAATTTTAAAGGGGGGGGGGGGGGTCCATATGGACCCAACATTTGTTTTTTGCAAAAACGCGAAAAGTTATTTTTCATCGCACTTCTATGTATTTGTCTAACTTTACCATACGCTTCCCTTGGTGCCAAAAAATTCAAATCGAGCCATCTCTTCCTATGCTAATTAGCAAAAATAAGCATTTCCGAGGGAAAATCGTAACCAAACAACTTTTATCAAATTTTATTTCAGGAATGTATTTGTACTTACCTACTGCAAATATGAGCTAAATTTTATTGAATAATTCCATTGGGAAGTGAGTTTTCAAATTTTTGGCGGGAAAATCTTGACGCGACACGACAAATTTGTTTTTGGCCGCCATTTTGAAACGGTTTGTCCGATTTTTGATTTTGTTTCTTTGATTTAGTTCTTTTGAGGTACTTTACCTCTGACCGGAGTTTCAACGGAAATTCCCTCGCAAAAGTGACTACTAACGGGCATGTGGTAGACCTTGACCACTTAAATGTTAATGAAGACTTTGAATCTAATTGATAGAAAATCAAATTTGTTAAAATAAAAGTGAAATTAGATCATAAATACAATTTAAAAAAAGAGTATTTGTGCATTACTTTTTATCCTTGTGTAAAAATAATATTGATCATTTTTAATTCAAATCAATGTGAAATTTAATCGCTTTTCAAAAAAAATATCGATCTAGTTTTGTCAATCTGAAATATATACTATCAACTAGTACAAGAGTTTATAATGAATTTTATTCTCAAAATTTACAATTTGCAATAACTTTGTTTCTTATATTTTAGACATTGAAGCACTTCTGATACATGTATATTATCTATCTAAAATTCTACCTTCATCCAAGGAGACATATTATGCATAACTCTATTTCTTAGTGAACTTAGTATTGTGGTCAAACAAGGGTCTAGAATGGGCGTAAATCATCTGCCCATCGGGCTAACGATCCCTGGACGGAATCTTTGAAGTTGTCTTTTCTGTCCAAACCTAACTAATGTTCCTTGGCAGATAGTTCCAGTTTTGAAGGCCCTCTACTTAATAAAAAGGGAAAAGTGGATACCTTAGAGAAGAATTTACTTTGACATTTGCTAACTGTAAGCTTCATTTTGCGTTCTTGTTATGGCCATAGTTACGGATGTCGGCCGACAAGTGATTGACCACTGATGCCAGAGGATAAGATCTTCTGCGGTCAAAGGAGGACAACAGATGATAGGAAGGGTCAAGTGATGATTTAAGGCCATTTAAGGTATCTTTTCTGTCGTATAAGAAATAGAAAAGTTGACATACCCTATATGTATGTATCCTAAAATCTAAAATGTTGCGCTGAAAAAAGGTGTATACAATTGTCATGTCAAGTGCTTCATGATATTTTGCAGGTCTATTTAAATCCGTATCAAAACAAGCATCCAAAATGGCGGTAACTCATAAATTTAGACATACAAATAGGACGGCAAAAATGTATACAGTTGTCATATGAGTCAAGTGCTCAATGATGTTTTTACCATATCAAAGAAAGCATCCAAAATGGCAGTAAATTCATAATTTAGACGGCATAAGTGCGAAAACATTTTGTCCGACGATTGTCTGAGTATAACTAAAAAAAACACCTTACGATAGACTTAAAATGAGATACGTATAGGATCAGATTATATCATATATGTTTGTCATGATAGAACACAAAGTATGTAGAATGTGGATTACATAGTTCGTTTCTACTAGAGATTACCTAAAGTAAGCCCATCAATACTGAGCGTTGCCATCAGCCTTGTCATTAACTGTCGCATTACAATGTGTTCTTATGTGACCCGTCCAAAAGCAAATGTTATTCTGCAGTCCTGGTTTCTTGATTTTATAGGAATGAGAATGGAGGAGAAGGACATTGAGATAAGTTTGATCTGTCGCAATACACTTTTCTTGAATTTTGGTCTGAAATTATGGTAATGCATCAGTATGATACGTGAAACTTCTTGCTGTTAAATTTTATGTACATGGTGTTTGTATATAGTGTTACCTTTAAATCGAATATGGTGCTGCCTTAATATGGTTCATGAAACGTTTTTGACTGTGTTTAGAAAGAAATCTTAATATTATAATCTGCATAGAGTAATTAAAAGTTGTTTACTTAAAAACAGAATAAATCTTTCTTTTTTTTGAGAGTTTTCGATGAGAACTTACCATGGAACTTAGAGAATTTAAACTAAACTTAAAAGAGCTGAAAATGTATTATGGTATCCAGGCTTCCTCAAAGTTGACGTTCCTTTAAAGTGCATCATCTGACAAAGCTACCATCTTAGAAGGCCGGGATCAAATTTTTGATCCTTTTTTGGGATCATTTTATTTTGATCCTTTAAGGATCACTTTTGATCCTTTAAGGATCACTTTTGATCCTTTTACGGATCAATATATACAGGATCATTTTTGATCCTTTTTTAGGATCATTTTATTTTGATCCTTTTTGATTACAATATCAAAGTTTTGATCCGTATTTCTGGATTACTTTGATACGGAGAGGATGAGCTCACATTTTGATACCGCGTTTGGATGCAACATCATGTTTTGTTTCATATTTGAGTACCGTGACCCCATAACCGCTACATAGCGGGGAATGTATGGTGTAACATGAATAAATATATTGATTTCATCAGACAGTGCCGTGGTCGAGTGGTTAGATCATTGGTCTCGTAATTACCAGCAGGTATAAGTGGCGTGGGTTCAAACCCTGCTAGGGTCACTTCAGTGTGATGTTTTTATGCAGATCTTTTTATAAGAAATATTTGATCCTTTTTTCGGTTCAAAAATTGTGATCCTTTTTATGGGATCATTTTGATCCTTAAAGGATAAGCTCATATTTGATACCTAAAAAGGATCAAAATTGATCCTTTTTGTCTCATATTTGATACTTTCTTTATAAGAGTGTAGTACGTAGATTTAAAAACAAATGAAAGTATGACGAAGCTTGGGAATTTCCTTGTGGTAAACCTTGTAACATTTAGGTAAATAAAACTTCATATCATGTTAAATGTTGCTTATTTTACACCCAAACCCACGAACTAGATTTGGTTGACCTAGAGAAATTCTATTTCAATTTCCCATTACCTGAAGTTGATGTCTAAAAATACATTAACTTAATAGTTGATTGAGTGGCTTATTAATTGCACTTTTTACTAATTGGGCAAATGATTACTTGTATGATTGAATGGTAATTAGACTTGATGCAAGTATTAATTGAGTAATGATTTATACCTTTGCTGCTGATGTATTCACTTTAATTGACTATTTGACTTAACAAATTGAATTATTTGTTGATTAATACAAATTGGCTTATGTGCGAAGGCGATCATTTCGAGATGCAAATTTATTGTAAAAGACACCATAGGTCAGTATGCAAAAGTGCTCAAGACTAAAAAGAGAGATTTGATCATTAGTACACTTAAAGAGAAGACGGTTTTAAATCTAATTGGACAAAACGTCATAATATTTTCAAATACCACGTCAATCTACAAGATACTCATTCACAAGTAACTTTTTTTAAAGCAAGATACTCAGTGTTGCAAGGTATTCCTTTTGAAGTATTTTTATTGACATGACGGAATATGAGACATATCTTTGTTATGCCTAGATTATGCTGTAATTGATTCATTTACATTTATTTCTGCTGGTGAAGACGATATAAATAACATGTAGCACTTGACATGACAAATATATATATATATATATACATTTATTTGTCACGGATTGCATATTTAAGATATTTTTGTCAATTTTAATATTTCAGTGGTCAATCACTTGTCATCCAACACCCGTAGCTATGGCCATAACAAGAACGAAAAATGAAGCTTGCAATTAGACAATGTCAAAATAAATTCTACTCTTAAGTATCCATTTTTCCTTTTTTATCAAATACAAGGCCTGCAACTGGAATTTCAACTTCAAATTCTATTTATAATATCATCACATCATAAATATAAAATACAACGAAATTAGCATTAACAAAACAAACAAAAACATGATATTGAAGGAATGATCAAACATGTCACTACTTAAGCAAAAAAGCGATTAAAACAGTTTAAAGACAAAAAATAAACAAACTAAATGTATTTTGATATTTTAATATTTTACATATTCTTAAAGTGTTTGATAGTTTTGCAAAGTTTTTAAGTTTTTGTTTAATGAATCCCATAATTGGGTCATCAATTCTTATAGCCGGATCAGAGAATACTTTTTTAATGAATACTATAGTCCAGAGCATTTCTTGTTCTATATCTTTGTCAGTCAAATGTTCAACTTAGATGGCATTTAATTCTCAAAATTATTACAACAGACATAAGTTAGAAATAATATTTTATTAACATCTATTAGATTTAAATAACATGTAGAGCTACGAAACAGATTATATTAGGCAGCTCTCTACTGGACATACTAGAATCCTGCAGTGGTTATGTGGTGGGTTCATTTCTTATCATACATTTGCCGATTTAATTCTATAAGTACTAATTTAATATATCTTAAAATTTGAGCGCTTCGAAACGGTACAAATTAGGCAGCTATCTTACAGTGGGAGCCGAAACTTTGGTTCATCTCTATCATTTATTATATACTACTTAAATAAATTTAAGAGAGTTGATTGGTTTGAACACGATCACATGATTTCAAATAGTTTGAACCACCTTGAGAAAAGCCGTAAATAGTTCTTTTTGAAAAAGACTATTTACGGCTCTAACGAACTATTTACGGGTCTGAAAAGACTATTTACGGCTGACGTCATCAAAATCAGATGTGCGCAAGCGTTCTTAGCGCTAGTGGATACGTTTTGTGATTTGTGAACATGAATAATAACATTTTAAAATGGGCAAGTAAAAATCACATTATGAAATTTATTAAAGTAGTATATAAAACAAATATATACTGACTTTTTCAGATCTCTGGATTAAAACTATAGTCACTTCAGGCCCATAGTTTTAACCTGAGATCTTCAAGTCAGTATATATTTGTATAATATTCTCACTTCATTTGTTCAAATATTGCAGTAAATCTAAATTATTTCCAAGTAATTTAGTAAAAAGAGACAAAAGAAAACATCTCTGCAATAACTGTTGCAATACTGGCATTAAACCAGACAGAAAGTTGGCACTGTTGAAATTTACGACTTTATTCACATTAATTAGATTTAAATTATATTTGGAACAGCAAAGCATTATAAATTAAGCTTCTGGTTGATAAAATAAAATTCAGCAGTGGCTAAGTCTCATTTATTCATTATAATCAAATTCAAAATCAACAGTTTGAAAATAATATTGAAATAGATATTGAAATTTGATCGCTGCAAAACAGAGCATATGAAACAGCTATCTGCTTGACAGATGTATACTCTGCAGTGGGAGCTGAAACTTCGGTACATCTCTATCATTTGAGACTCTTATTCATTTTGTTCAAATAGTGCATTAAATCTTAATAACTTAATAATAAGAGACAAAAGAAGGGGGGAACCCCTCTGCAAATATATGTTGCGGTATAATAGCATAACAGCGACAAAGACGGCACATTAATTATATTATGGCTAAGAAATTCGTGTTCGATGTTCGTGTTTGAAATGTGGTTAATGCGTATACATGACACATACAAATGCATATATTTTATTTTCAACATCCTTGGATATCATCCATGATTATCAGTCATAGAGCAGTATATGGTAATACACATACTAGTAGTATTAGATAACTTAATCTGGGTTGCAATAGGTATATGCAAGCTCGTCCAAAGTTAGTCTAGGTTCTAGAACACACACCAAGCTAGCAAGTGACTCCCGCCTTCAGCAGTGATGGCACCAATAAGCCCTAATTCCATTTTGACTTTCATTTGGCGTATTGCATCCATTGTCTCCTCAAAAGTGAGTGGTTGGTTACTGATTGGTAGATCCTGAGTCCTATGGCAGACCAGATGCAAGCAGTGGCAATGTCTGTCATTATTCTTAAAAGGCCTCCTTTTCTGCAAAAAGATCTCTTCGTTGCTCAACCTTTAGATCTCTTCCAGAAAGATCGTGGATTGTACGTGGTTGTTCAGTCACCTTCGGAATCGACGACCACACGACTCAGTCTCAGACTTTTCATTTGCAATATTTGCTTACTGAGGATTCATCACGATGGAACACAATTACGCCCATCTTTTCCTAAATTGGAGAGAATGCCTATGTTAACCTATCATTTATATTTTCCCCTTTGCTCCTGAATATTTTTGGCTTCTGTCATAACCTGCTCTAACCAAAATCGATACGGAGGCTCTACTTCTTGGAATTTTCATCCTCTTCATAAACTTTTCCTTTTCTGGAACAGCTTTAATTGTACTTCTGTCGGAATACTTCTGGTTTTTATTCTAGTTCTATCCAAAAAATCATTGAATAAAGGGTTACCGTTTAAGTGCACTTTTTAAGTCTACACTCGGCCTATTCTAGTTGGTCCCTAAACTGGGCAATGTAGTGGTGTGACACTTTGATGGCGACATTTCATTATGTTCTACATGTTCTGTGGCTAAATTCTCGCATAAGACCCTACCTGTGACTTGCTATGTTTTGCAGTCTGACTTATTTGCTTCATATGTTTGGTAGGTCAAAAGGTGTGATACTTGAGGCCCTGTGTACGTGCTAGAACTTGGACATGAAATAATATAAGCTTACCTAGAATAACCTATGCCCCTTGCAATAACGACTCACATAAATGTTCTAGGTCACGTTCAACAATCGGTCTGTTTTGGACCAGCAGGTGCCATGTCTTTGTTTGGGCTCCTTTGGGAACCATTTACCTGTATATACACCGAAACTCATCGGCGTAACAACGACATCCAGTCCAGCCCAGACAAAAGCAGTGAACATTCTACGTGCCAGGTCACATAGGGTAACTAGCCAGTACATAGAGACCTGAAAATTCATTGTCCAATTTTATGTACTCTGGCAGTGTCAACGTTTCACCTGGCACGCCTTATAATACAACATTTTTTAAAACATAATTGTATCAGAAAAACACTGTTTATTTAACCTAAAAATTTGGTTTGGTCTAAATTTTGTATTCCCGGAAATGTTTTCATATTTATCCTCTGCATTATTTTTCTATTTTTCTATTTTCAATAAACCCATGGTCACTTGTTAGTGAAACAACAGTCAGAATGCATATATGTCCCATTTGAGATTTGGTAAAGTTGGGTTGCTTATATGTGTAAAGCTATCCTTTTTTTTTTAACTCTGGCAGAATATTTAAGACATGATACATTTTTCCCATCATCTGCCTTACAATTGCTATAGATTCAGCACAGACAGCAAATAACATAAAACTCAGAGTAGCATCTTTAATATGCTTTGCTTTTTGCTAAATGATTTCCCCTGTTAGGGGTTGAGCACTCTAGCACTTTAGGTCTAAGTTTACGACATCCCATTGTTGGGTACAGCAAGTTTTGAATTGCAAAATGCATTCTGGTGAATAAATAAATAAATAA
>JXSR01S010266.1:0-17414 GCA_000969725.1 Ophiothrix spiculata
TGAAGAATCGGACTTACCAATGTTACGAACTGAAAACCTAATTGGAGGCCAATTTCCGATAAATTGAACTGAGGACTGTAGTGGAAGAAGTACTTAAGTTACATTTTTACGAAAATGAGTTATTGATGGTTTTGAGATAACTGTAAGGCGGAAAATATGTTGACAATTTTTTGGACGATATAGTCAATCGTAAGCAGTCGTTATGCTTGAGTGAATTTGGAGTGATTTTTTTAAAATGCTTAAAGTTTATCGGGTTACATATCAAATTAATTGTCATGTCTTGTAGATTACAAATATATATACATTTACATATCTTGATGGCTTGCTTAAAAAGATAAAACCCAAAAATCGATCAGAGGTCCAATGAGGTCAAATTTTGCCCGAACGATATGTCAAAATGTTTGTCGTGACTTGTACATTCCATATATATATATACATATATATATATATATATATACTTTCATAATGTTTGCAGTACTTAGTTTGAGATATTTAAGATTATTTGATAGGCGATCACGATTTTAGAGGAAAGAGTACTTCTTAAGTCCAAAATAGCGATTATTGATTATAAAAAATCAATAATCAATACAGCCTTCTAAATCACTCAAATGATATACGCAAATAACATATACCTAATATGCATTCAATACCCTTTTGTACTTTAAAGATATATATAGAAAAGTCAGAACTTTAAACGCTTATATCTCAAAACGTATATTGTTTTTACGCTCAAGTCCTGTTACTAACACTAAACATATACTAAGTTAAACATTACATTGTGTGCTGATAGTATAACTTTTAACTGTTTCTGTTATATTTTCGAAAATGGTGTAAATAACTTAAAAGCCTGAAGTAATAACGTGAAGACAATTGACTTTCCTTTAAAATAAAGCCAATGTGTATAGTTTTATTGTACCAGTAGCTTTTTAACGTGAACAACATACAACAAGTAAGAACTTGATTTATGTTCAGTTTAATTTACAGGGAAGTCTGCCTATTTAGATTAGGTAAACGATGAGCTTATATCCAGTATTGATAGTAAGTGGAAAATACATCAAGATATATAAAACATTGCTAGCTGATTGTAATCAAGTGAGATGTGTGTCTTCTGTTCTCCGGGTATACAATTTAGACGATTTAGACATTTGATCATCATAAGTACCCATGTAAAACTCCATGTATACAAAAACAAGCAGCAGCGTAAATTGTAATTATTCGTTACATTAAGTAAAACAGACACTACATCACGAAGGGTAGTTATTTTAAAAAGCAAATGTTTAGCATACAAGTTTTGGCAGGCCCATATACCTACCAAGCACGGCGACAGCAATAACTAGTAATATTGAGGTTGAACAAAACTAACGTGATAATAGTAATAATGGAGGGTTCTTTTAAGGCGCACATACGCACGAACGAAGAAAACAAAAAAAATTACATCTGCGAACGCAGAGCGAATCCAGTAAAAACCTAACAAAAAAAGGTGAGTTTTAAGGTTCTTTTTGGACTGAGGAAGAGCATGAATGTTACGAAAGTTGTTAGGAAGCGAATTCCAGACATCAAAATTAGAGGAGCGTTCAAGGGCTGACTAAAGATTAACACGAATAAAACACAATAGTCGTTCAATAGAAGATCGAAGTGATCGAGCAGGTTCATAAGTGCAGAGCGTAGCAGAAAAGAAAGATGGTAAAATATATTAGGGTTAGGGAATGATTATGTTAATAAGGTCATCGACAATAAGGTTATGTATGTCAAGACTACGGTAACAATGTTCGTGCGAACAAGAGATCCGTACGAATCATTTAAGTAATAAGAATGAGGTTGGTACGACTTTCGCACAGCGTTCTCAAGAATATGTATGTTTTTGTATAAATATCTGACAAATGTTCATTTTTATGAAATTTCTTTTCAGGGCAATGTTAATAGATGTATTTCCCCTTGACGAAAATGAGTTTTGTTTTTAAAATAGATGAAAAAATACCTTTGCGACTGGTCTCAAACACCTTACAAACAAGCTGCGATCAGTTGTATTGACTGCTTCGTACGGACGTCGTACGAACGCCCAAAGAACATCGTACGATCAAAACTAGTTCTTAAGTTCGCAGCCTAGTCATTTGTCATGTCAAATATTTGTTAAGAATGTCATGAAAATACCTGCATACGGTTGCCGCACCATTTCTTTATTCGTTTTTTTCTCTATTTCGTCTTGTCTCCCCTTGTACACGCTTTATTCTTGTACTTTAAGTCTATCGCACGAACACAGTCAGAAATTTGTGCGACCTTGCGAACTGATTATGAGTAAACACTCTTTCGTAAGACCACCGCAAGACGTTCGTACGAAAGCTTTCGAAGTGGTCAAATAAACATTGTTAATCGGTCGTACAACCGTTGTACGACCTATTGTGCCATAGCTGCATGTTACAGAAAGTTTGTTAAAGGGGCATTGGACAAGTTCAGCATCATCCCCAAACTTTTCCCCAAACATTTTGAGATTTTTGCATCATTTGAAGCATGAGCGGTAATAATGACAGCATGCAAAGTTTCATTGTCAAATTCAAACCCTATATACCAAAATATTAGATATTCTTTTAATTTTTAATTATTGTTGTCGACAACGATAAATACGGCCTTCTATAGTTGAATTTTGGTCCTTTTAGGAGATCTTATACAAGCTCCAAATTTCTTTAATTTATCTGCAATCTATGATGTGAAAGGAATGTTTTACAAACAAATCTCTGGATCTTTCTTGATGTATAGCATCAATGAATTCGTTTAAAGAATAGCCTCATACCCAAGATCAACAATCAAAATAAAATTAAATTCTGTAAATTTTCTGAAGGTTTAGGTCAACATTTTCAAGATATCTGGTAATTGACTGCTATTTTCTAACATATGAAGTATAATTTTTGTCCAATGCCCACACAACTTCATTTCAACACTTGCAAAGGAAGAGTAGTTCAACGTTGTAAATTTAGCATATCTGGATAGGTTGGATCTAATGATGAATGCAATTCAACAACGTGGAAAAAAGGACGACTTGAGGGGTCGTTGAACTTTATCACCTTCATCGTATATCCAAATATCCGTTAACCATGTTAACATCAATATATCGAGATCATCATTAAGGACAATTTCCGAAATGTCAGTAGCAACTTGACGACTTGAATGAGTATTAAGTGATTCGTTTCAGATGATATTATTTCATGCAGCGAAAAGAAGATTATGTTAAACATAAACAAAGTACTTTTATTTATGCTGAACTTATGATATTTTATTTTTAGAGGGTAACAAAATTTGCCGAAATTGATTTTTTGACAGATTTACAATCCGTGTACTTACTACAAAATACCAGCAAATTTCATTCAAAGAAAATGATAGGAAATGTAAAATAAATTTGCATTCTTTTAAGACAATCAACAGAAATATAGGGCTAACTCATATTTATAAGCGCTTTTATCTCAGTTACTGAGTCCCTGACAACCTTTGACTGACTAAAGCTTGACTTCTGGAAATCGTGTGAAGTTCATTAAGGTGTCATATTTCTTAACCCTATTTATACGGAGCGATTTCACAAACATATTATACGGATGGGCACCCCCTATTTTTATAGCGAGACCCCTGACTCCCGTATGTGGTACCAATGGATAGGTATCAGTCCCTTCTTTCCATTGTTACCAAAATCAAGGTCATTTGTAAATGTATGACGTCACTGTGATGTCATAATTACCACATACGTAGGTCAGGGGGGACTCGCTATTCGGCATTTGTACGGAAAGTATAGGCAAAAACCAACATTTTCTAAAAAATCGTTGGAATATCCGATATCCGATGTTCAGGTGGATTTTACTACATAGGGGAAGGTGGTGTGAGTTGGCCCCCTTTTTGTTTGAACGCCCCTGTATTGGAGATGTTAAGGTCTTGAAGATTTTCTTGTTAACACAAGATAGATATGTACCCAAGCTATGTTTTATGTAAATACTAAGACTCTGCGGCTTATCGTATTTAAATAATTGAACAAATAAAAAAAAAAGGCGTCAAAAGGGCATAGCGGAGTGAGTTAGCCAACCAAATGGGGTGAGTTGGCCCCATTTACAAAAAAAGAGTCGTACTCATTTTACCGTAACACATTTCATACATTATGTTTTTTTAAGTGAGGCACGGAAATGTTGTGCATTCAAAAATGTCCTTTTGAGATGAAATGCCATAATAAATTAATACAATATCGATCTTTTAAAAAGATACGTTGTGACCTACAGTGTCATCTGCATGCAATGTATGCAATGTATGCAATATAGGCCTACCAGTTTCATTTAAGACTCCTTGCGTCTTGTTATATGCATCTACTTGTTTAGAATTAAAATCGTGTTAAAACGTCATAAATGTTATTGTGCTAGAGTCTAAGTAGGTTATCATACCATCTTGGGCAAATTCGCCATAGGGCCAACTCACCCCATAATCCCAGTTTTGACTTAACCTCGTGGTTTACCAACAAAACAAAGGATAAAGTGGATTTGATCCCATGACATGTTGGTCATGTACCATAGCTCGTAATCAATAATAATAACTTGGACAAGCGTAGTAATATCTTGACACTAGTTCAAAATTACGTTTGCTAAAAAAGTTCACTTAGGTAACTCTAAAACTTGTTTAATGATAACTCACACAAAGAGATGAGCTTGGTTTTGTAAATTTTATGGTAAATTTGATGCATTATATATGACCAAAGATCACTAGTAACATAATTCTCCCTAGGTCACGTGAGCAGAAACTCGTGGTGGGCCACCTCACCCCACCTTCCCCTATTGTATAAAATACCTAGTTTTACCTAAATACCTAGTTTGAAATTGATATATAAATGACTAAAAAGTACATTTTTACAATTACAGATTTACACCCCGACCTCAAAAATTTGAACGGACACTGTTTTTTTTCTAGAATGAGCGGAAAGGATAAACTTAGAAGTACACCAAGTCGCCTTGTTCTGTGCGCGAGTTTTTAGCGGTAAATAATGGTGGGTGAGGGAGTTGATCCCCCCTTCGCAGAACTAGGGTTAAACCATGGTCTTTGCAAATATTAAAAAGAGTGAAAATGACGAAGAGGTGGCTTTTACGGCTGGTTTTGAATGGATGGTCACATATGTGTAAATCTTGTAGTAATTTTCCGTCGACAATAAACTTAAGCCGACAGATAATTCACTATATGAGAAAAAATATTTCCCCTTAAACCATGTAAATGTAAATATGTTTGATTTGTTTTTGTCACTTCAATCTAAGAACATTTGAGTTGGCTCACCACGAAACGGGGGACTTTGCAGATGAAATCAATTTGGATTTTATCATTTCATCTGTTGCAGCATTTTCTAAGCTTTAAAATGGCACCTTACTTGTTGAAATTGATCAAGGCGATCAAATTTTACAACAGAAACTGTGCTGGAATTTCTTATTATTTTCTATAGTTTTTGCTGCCTATTTTCATCAGTTTCTCGAAAGTGTTCAGCCGCAAAGTTCCCCTTTTCGGGGTGAGTCATCACATTTTAGTAATCGTTACAAAATTGAACACCTGCAAATAATTACGTTTCTATTTAAAAAAAAAAACCTGAACAATGCAGCAGATAATCTGAAAAAAAGGTTATTCGTACTCAGAATGATAGTAGAAATATTGAATCAGTGACTCATAAATATCTTTTTGTATTTGTTTTAATTCTCAATAACCAAAAGTAATTTTAGAATGTCATTTCATTGTTAAAATGCACAAATACCTTTTCTTAAAGAATTATAGTTAGATTAATAATATTTAAAAAAATTCAAATGCAGTTGACAAGCGCATGAATAGCTACCAGGTATAATATTCTACACACCAATATTTTTATTCAGTAATATTTGCGCATGGCCAACTGTGGACCATTTCGCGCGTTTTTGTTTTCGCACACGTGAACATTGGTTGAGTATGGAATTTCCTTTGTAACGAATACACACTAGTTTTCGCGGTGCATTTATTTTCGCGCTAACCCAATTTTGCGCGGAAAGCGCGAAAATAAATATAGCGCGAAAAACACCACTTACGCCACTTATACAGTATGTTATTATCCTAAAAAATCGCTCTTAGTTTTCTAAACAATCCATAGAAAATAGTTTTTGCGTTAAAGAATCAAAGTACTTTTAACATACAATCTTACAAATGAGCCCAGCGAATAGAATTGACTTTGTTCATCAATAACATGATAAAAACACCAAAAACGGTTGATTTTTCTCAATTTGTTATACTTACCTGTGGTATTTAACTAAACCAAGCAGTGTGAATAGTGTGAGATTTCAGGTATAATGTCGTCGTTGAAATACATTGATCACAACAGATCTTCACTTTACGTGTCAAATAACAAAAGTAAAATAAACAACAAAGTTCACTTTTCGAAGCTAAAAGAACTAAGCCCTATTCCGATGGGCTTACTGATTTACACCTTAATATCTCGCCCTTGAAGACTGTATCTTATTATGTTTCACTTTATAGCAGCAGATATTAGTTACATGCAACAGACATTCTCTAAGTTTAATTTAGAATAGATGTAAGGACAGCAAAGGCTCTCCTATGAATAGTCAATTGTTCAACCAGATAGTATTTCATACACAATACATACATAATGATGAATGTAGCTCATGTACTCTCTGATGAATTACTGTGAAATCGCTCAAAATTCCGTTATATGTGTGGCTGTCTATCCCAAGCCAACCGTAAATGCATCTTGTCATTTTCACATTTTTAATATTTGCAAATATTATGTTAATAGGATTAAAATAACACCTCAATTCAGATGTCAAGTTATGGTAGTCAAAGCTTGTCAGAGAATAACATGTATTCACTGAGATAAACAGGGAGCCCTATATATCCTGTTGATTGTACTTAAGGTGGAATTACCCCTTTGTAAGAACTTTTAAAGTCTAAAAATTATTATTATAAATTCAGATTAAGGACAAAATTATCTTCATTTTGCTTTTTGTTTGATATCAATCGGAGCTTTTGTTCAAAAGTTATGGTCGAAAATGTAGCTTCACCACTCATAATTTGCTATTTTATTTCTTATGTATTTTATTGTTTTCTGAAGCTGTGATATTTAAAATTCTTAACTAAAAAATTCATATTTGAAAAACTAAATATGATATTGATTTCATACTTTCACTAATATTTATGATAAATCAAGTGCTTACATTTTTATTCACTATTACCGTAAATTGGTCTTTCTAAAATATGAAAACCCTACAAAGCAGTGTTTCTAGATTAAATTGCTGATATCTCCAGGGTTATTTTTCAGTGATACATCGGTATTGCGTCCAAAATATCTCAAGACCTACAAGGGCTACAGCCTTTATTTTTGGCCAAATTCGAGCTAATATCACTGGCTGTGCACTGTACCTCCCATTTTGACATAGTGCATAGGATTTATCCATGAGGGTAATTTGACCGGAAGCATAATTATGAAAATGACTCAACAAAGTTACCATACACCTCTAACCTACCTAATAATGTTCAATCTTTAAAATTCTAGTACAGTGCACAGCCATAATCTTTAGAAACCAAATGCAATTTATTCCAGCTCAATATCTTGTTTAGTTTGTCGGATATTTTGAATATAGTGAAAAGCCGTCCGAAAATATGCAATCCAAGATGACCGCCGTTGTCATGGCAACCGATTGCACAATCACATAAACATAAATTGTTTTGAAAGCAGTGGTGTACAATGTTTGAATATATATCAGTATAAAGTGTTCCTAGTTGTGAATTATTGAGAAAAACATGTTCCATTGTGTATGTAGGCTAAAGGGGTAATTCCACCTTAAAACAAACAAATGTGACCTGCCCCCATGAAACCCGGACAAAGGCGGGAAAAATCATTTTTCTGATTTATCTATATTGAAAATGCTGAAATTACAAGCTTTAAAATGATGTATAACTTATTACATTGCACAATGTTTTGTCAATGAATAGTCAATATTTCCCAACACAATTCCTTTGTTTTCTTTTGATTTTGGACAAAAGTATTAGGCTGTAACTCAAGTGTTCTGGCGACTTTGTCCGGGTTTCATGTGAGCAGGTCACAAATATATTTAATAATTCCGAGCCTGTCAAAAAATTAATTTCAGCAATAACCTAGCCGTGTATTTTCACCTGAAGCGCAATAAAAAATGCTTCATTTTCGGCTTCTTTGGGATGGACAGTCTCGTATTTTAGATTGAGTTACTTTGGTCTTGTGGCACGATTGAACATAAATTACTGGTTCCGTATCGTAGCTCTTAGTTGTTAAAGAAAAAAAAAGTATTAATGTATAATCTATAGGGTGGCTAAGAAAACACTTCCGTTAATGTTGGAGCAATCTGAATAAATACGTCTTAAGATACAATTCATTATATAAAATTGGCTACAGATTGTTTGTCGACGTAAATCCTTTCGCTACAAGTTTTATTGATAACTTGATGGAAATTATGGATATTCTGTTTGAATTGGATAATGTACATCAATATTAATTCGGATAATGTAGAAACAGCTGCATCATTTTTGTTTTTTCAGCAACGAACTGGTGCAGTGCACCTCATCTTATTGTTTGTCTGTCTGTTTGTATGTCTGTCTATCTGCGTATTGGCCTGCCTGTCTGTCTGTCTGTTGGTCTGTCTGTTAGTCTGTATATTTATTTTTTATATATGTGTTGGGTATGTGTTAAAAGGACATAGAAGAATGTAATAAACTTAACTGGTCAAATAGGCTTAAAAAGTTAGAGCTCGCTCTTAAAGGTTGGAAATACAGAAATTTGACTTATTATGGTAACATTTCAGTTGTTAAAACATTTGGAATCTCACAACTTCTATATTGCGCAAATGCCACACTTGTACCTGACTATGTAATAAAAGAGGCAAACAAAATGCTCTACCAATTCATCTGGAGTTCCAAAAAGGAAAAGGTTAAAAGTACAACAATAACAGGATACATGGAATATGGTGGCTTGAATATGATCGATTTGCAAAATCAAATTAGGGCTCTTAAAATTAGATGGATATCAAGATTACTAAATGATCAAAATACTGGACTTTGGAAAAAAGTATCACATTTCTGGTTCGACAAAATTGGGGGACAGAATTTGTTTTGAGTGTAAATTGTAACGCCGCTGATGAAGAACAAATGATCAAAAACAGCATTCCTAAATTTTATAAAGAAATTATTGTGTCATGGTTTGTGTTAAAAGAGAAAACAAAACAATCCTCAGATAAAGAAATACTCGATAATCAAATATTGTGGAATAACAGCAGCGTGAAATTCCAAAACAAACTTTTAATATTAAATAAATGGAAGCATGCAGGTATTGTACGACTCAGTGATATTGTTGTTGGTAATAGATTTATCAATCTAACAGAACAGAACTAAACCATATTGTACAATGTCCACAAAACATTTTCATGTTACATAAACTACTATCTGCTTTACCTAAAGAATGGAAGAAATCTATTTCACAAAATAAAATGGATTTCAATACTCATGAAAATGTTTTCGTGTTTCGTATAGACAAAAATCCCATTCATATTTCAAATTTAACAACTAAACAGATATATCAACTGTTAATGGGATTAGACAATTTCAAACGCGAACCAATTTATATCAGATATTGGCAAGTTAACTTAAACAGTCATGACTAAAATTTTTGCTTTTAAAATTAAAAACAGAATTGAAAATAAACTCGGACATTTATTGTACAATTTAATCCCTTGCAATAAAAATCTTTTTAAATGGAAATTAAGTGATACAAATAAATGTTTCTTCTGTAATTCTACTGATGATTACAACCACTTTTTTGTAACATGCAGTAAGAACACACATTTTTGGATTGATTTCAGAAAATGTCTACATGTAGTGTAACAAAAAGGAAATTTAACATATCCTTGGAAGATATAATATATGGATGGGATTTAGATCAATCAAATCACGATTTTGCAAATCTACTTTTGATGATCGCATCTTATTCTGTTTACACTGTAAAAATAAGATATAGCGAAACCAAGGTTTTTTCTCCAATTCTATTAACGTTCAAATTTTACATACAAAAATTAGATACTATATTTAAAAACACAAATAAAATACCAAAGTTAGTGCTGGAAAACAGAATGAAATGGGATGATCTAAAAATTCACCTCAACATAATGTAGATCCAAGTAGAAATGATGCTTGAAAATATATTCAAATCACTATGATTCAATTGAATATGATTTTATGTAATAAAGTATGTGGAAGCAGGGGTCTGGTGCAGAGTCTCTGTTTTTTTTTCTCTAACCACCAGACCCAAGTACAGGGAATAAAAAAAAAAAAAAAAAAAAAAAAAAAGGGTATGTGTTTGTTTGTATGTTTTGCCGTGCCTGTTGTTTGTTTGTTTTTGTTTATTTGTTTGCTTGTTTGTTTTTGGTTGTTTGTTATTGTTATGTTACCTTGTTTTTATTGTTTGAGTTGTTCGCGTGTTTGCTTGTATTTTTGTTTGTTTGTTAGCTTGCTTCATTATTTGTTTACTTGTTTCTGTAGATAATTTGAAATCAATCACTCGGCCATTAGACTTGAAAAATTAATAAAGGTCGACGGAAGCTTGCATAGGCAAACCTCGGAAAAACCCACTATAAAGCAACATAAACGTAATATTTAACTGTATCTTTTAAGAACTGATTGAAAATGAATCGAAATGTCAGCCTTATCCAAAAATTGGCATTTCTAAAGATATATAAATGTAATAAAAACAAATTTACAGTGTAATAGCACAGACGTTATGCACCATTAAAATGGAATATATTTTCACAATTTCTAATGATATTATATAAAAAGCTTTTGAGCAAATATATTTTGCTTTCATTTGTATAAAAATGCAATATCCGTATTTTCTATAATTTCTATAATGGTTCATAAAAATCATTAAAGTAATGGAAAGCTAGAAGTCGCTTATAATAAAAAGAAAAGTAAATGGTTTTTAGTAATTCTATGTAATTTTGATCGCTTACTATTATATGTACTGTCACCGTAAAATTATTATGACAATCCCATTAACTAAATAACGGCATATTGTTGCATAAATATAATAGCAGTTTTTTTTTTTAATTAACGTTGTTAAGTAATGTTTTGAAAATGTTCACTTTTCAATGACTTCAGCTCCAAGATATTCTTGTTTGTTTGTTTGTTTATTTCTTCTTTATACTGGGTCCATGTTCGGGGGAAATTTAAGTATCCCCCTGTTCTTCCACATGGCCCAGTTAGGATTCACGATTTTGTTGTTTATAATAGTTCCCACTGTTGGGATTAAGATATGTAGGTGTGTTAAAAAAATTGCAAACATTCTGAATTAACATGATAAAGTTAAAATAACTTTCGGTAACGTTTTGTGACATACCACTTTTTTTTTCTCCAAATGACTTAAAAGAAAAACTTTTCTGACATGTTAGTGGATTTTGTATTGTGCTTGCCACGTATGATAGGTCACATATCTACAAATAATTTCATAAAGTTATAGGAAATTCTATTGTCATGATTCTTTAAATGTATTATCTTGTTCGGTAACGTTTTGTAAAGTTTGTGACATTTTGGTGTAACTTTTTGGTAACGTGTGTGACATTTTTGAGTCAAAACGTGTGCTCATTCATGCACGAATAGAAGAACTTCACAATTTCTGTTGTGGAAATACTTCTCAAATACCAAATACTTCTTTTACCGTGGACTGAGCCAGCATAATATGTTTTTTTTTTAATAAAACGTTCATATCAATTAGATTAGTTTAATTAAATTATAATGTGCTTTAAATTATCAGGTCTTTTTTTCATTTTCAATTAAAATAATATCAAACAAGAAAGTAATTAACACAGAAATTGTATTGCAAGGTCACCCAACAATTGTCGGCAATTGCAATACTTTTGGTAGAATCTACTTGTATATGCCTTTTTGTAATTTTAAAATTTGAAAGCAATAATTGGTTTTTCATGCATTCTGTGATCGTTGATGTAATTTCTATGTTTCGTTTAATTTAAAAGTAATGATTTATGTTAACTATTATGTTCAATACAGTCGTAAAATTACAGTTTCGAATGTGTATGCTGTAGAACGAATCAGCACATGCAATTCTTAAAAAAGAAATGATGCAAAACATGACGCTAAATAAATTAAGATAAAGAGTTACCTCAAATCCAGTTGCATAAATTGTCTGTTAGCAATATCATATCCAATCAAAAGATCAACTGAATACATGGCGTGAATTACATTCCAAATACAAAATGGCACGGTCTTTTAGACGCCGATTCCTGTTTATCAATATATGATATTCCAGATCCATGTATAATTTGAAGACAATGCAAACACTAAGAACACTTATCATAGTTGTTACATAGTCCATCTTTTCTGTATATGCAGTATTTTGGGTACAATTGTAAATTAAAAATATATTTTATACCAATTCGTAGTAGGGATTGTTTTCCATTTTAAATTAAAAAGTTATGATTTCATGTCGACTGTTTTATCCATTTGAAAGAAATTTTAAATAATTATACAACATGATGCATATTGAAAGGATATATTTAAAAAATTATGTTTAGTAAATTAAGTCATGGAGTCTCGTCGAGCTCATTTACATAATTCTTATTTCTAAGTATCAACAAAATCTCGAGAAATTATTGTTAACAAGCACAGTGACAAATAAATGTAGGTCTCATGTTTATTCCCAGGAATCGTCGTCATCCACATCAACAATAAACGGACTACCAGCAACATCACATCCATTGACCGTAATAAACAATAGATGAAATCGCACAGAACAAGCTGAATACATGACATGATAGGTACCATCTTCATTATCGACAACCTTACAGAATTGTTTGTCATATCTTGACCATGACAAAATACCTTTAATATCCGCCCCTCCTTTAGCAAGTGGCTCCTTGTTTGGTCCTACTGTGCGAACAATAGCTTTACATTCCTGGTACCGTTTGGGTTCCTTAATCCATGCTACAGTACACAGGTGTGGAGCAATACCATTTACTATTGTACAATTTTTGCCAGTGGCGATTGAACGTGTGTCAAGGACATTTGATTGATATTCACAGTCTTCTAAAGCACCTGTGATCAATTCTTTTCCAAATAAAGATCCTACTCCTTCTCTTATTTGCTCCATTGCTAAAGTATGTTCCGATCCAAATATGACACATGCCTTTTTAGACATCGATTCCTGATCATCAACACGCGATTTGTCTTCACAGTGAATCTGAGCAATATGTAACATTGACGAGTTGTCGTGTTTCTTTTCACTTTCACTTTCGTGATTTTTAAGTTGCTGTTTGTCACTTTCTGCTCCTGCGGTTTGATAAATGCTCCTCAAATTATTACCGATCTCCTTATAACGTGTATCTAACATTTCATGAAAGTTTTGAATAATATCTCGAATCTCTTTGTCCTTCTTGTAGTATTCTATCGGGAGATGCCCATCAGCCATATTAACTTTATACTATAGAAGCAACTTATGTAATAACGAATCGCAGTGTAGATGTTATCGTGTTTCTATGTCCTTAATTCGATAATACCTTTATCATGAAAATGCTATCCTCTTAACGCATCAGTCTTATGTGAGCTATTAAATGATGTTATTCTGTTCCACGGTGTGCTTAATATGCAACAGATACCTTCAATATTACTCGATCATAACATTTACGTGGCTCGCATCGTAAGTGACGTTGTAGAGAGTAACATAGTAACTGAGTGTGGTTTATCAAGACAGCCGCTAATATAGTAATATGATCATGGCATGGATACGCCCGTTATAATGCTAATGTATCGAAGTGACTTTTACGCAGTGCAGAAAATGTATTTTTATCGTTCTGATTAATGTAGTTTTACACTTAGGTATATTAATGTAAAAAATACACTAATTGCCGACTCTTCGCTGTGCCAATAATGTAATGATTGCAATAATTAGACCAAATTGAATACTTCTCACTTGAAAACATAACATGTCTCAAGTGCGGAGTTTCACATGAGTTTTGAGAGAAATATGGCCCATACGTTGATTGGGAAGTTTGAAGGAAAAGTAAGAAGAATCGGCTTTATGAACTAAAAAGCTATTCGGTGTCATTTTCCGATAGAGTGCTTAAATTATTGCCATCGTACATCAGCTTATTTGTTTAATGATTTAAGTTGCTAACTTATACATGGACCTTAACTATTGACTCCAAGTCTATGATCAAGGTCAAGATGACGTCAAAACTGACGCTATTTTAGCCGAACCTCATAATTTTATAATGTTTGGACAATTTGATTGTTTTCAAATATTTACAGATTGTAGGCTTGATACTTCTCACTGAATTTGTTAAATTACAAATAATAATGTATAATAATTTGGTGGTGATTTTGAAAGATAACGTAATAAACTAGCGTTGTTTTGTCTGAAAAAACACACGAGAACTTCGATTCTTCCCATTTTAACTCTGTGTTGTCTGTTTTTAAAATCTACGTTATCTATATTTTGTCTGATATTAGCATTTGTATAATTTACTTGCAAATCGAGCAGTCCATGGAAGCAAAAATTGCAATTTGTGTGTAAACAAAAGAAAAATACATTTGCATTATAATGTTTTAGATTTCAGTTCATGATTTCAAGGCTGCTCACTAAGCATAGCGGTAATTTCTTCGCTTCTTCATACATGGCTAACCAACTCCATATTGAGCCATGGTTAGGGCCAAATTATAGTTCTTTTGAGCTGCCAAATATTTTGTGTAACAAGTCTTTGTTATCTTATAATCTAGTAATATAATTCCAATGCATCTTCTAATCAATAACGGATAATTGGTGTTGTAAATCACCAAACATTTTCACCAAATAACAAAATGTTTGGTGTGTTTGGTGATTTACAACACCTATTAAACAACAGTGAGAATTCACATTTTTCTGAACAGATGGATAGTATTTATCCTTAAAGGAGCTTGGTCCGATTTTTCAAATGTTAGTTTTCAATTTCATATGAAAGATGATTACTCAAAAGGTCTAAATTTCAAATTTCAGCTGAATTGGTCAAATGGGGAATTTTGTATTTCAAAGCTTCCTATACGTTACTGTATATAACTAAGTATGGTTACCATAATTAGACACATTTTCTTATATATCGCCAAAACGGAACATAATTAATCCGTGAAATTTCACATGGGTTATAAGAAAAATATGAGCAATATTTTGGTACCAAAATCTCAAAAAAGTTGAGGCAATCGGACCAAGCTCTTTTAAGTTAACACTTAAGTGCATATGGTGTTTTAGAATCCCGTTAGTGCACAAAGGGGTGGGGGGGGGGGGGGGGGGGGGGGGGGGGGGGGGGGAGTGGGAGGTTGATTTCGAACGCTTTAAAAACAATGTTTTCCACATTATTTGTCAACTCAATTAACTTCATATGAAACAAAAAATATAAAAAAATTGTCATTCCTTTTCAAATTGGCGGCCAGATATCTAATTCGTGACAAATTTTCATTTTTTCTGAACAAAAATTGGAAATCTGTTTTCTCAAAGGAATTTTTCAATGAAATTTGGCTCACAATAGCAGATTACAATTACAAATACATTGCTTAAAATTTTAGGGACAAAACAAAATTCGAGCGCCATCATTTTACCAGTTTATGCTAATTATTCCAAAACGACACGACCTATTCGAATTGTTTTTTGCACCAAAACATGCGTAACCCCTACCTTGACAAATACATAAAAAGCTTTATTGGGTTATGTTGCATTTTCGATATGGACCCCCTTATGCACTTAAGTGTTAAGGTAATGGTCTACCATATTTGTTATTTTATTTTTGATCCAAGAGACTTCATAATATGCTTTGTTGTGACTTTTGATCAAACAAGAAGATATCAACAAGAAATAAATCAAGGTCTTCTCATTCGCATAACAATGGCGGCGATCTTGGATTTTTGGGTCCACATGAAAAGGAAAGTTGTGTTTCTATTTGACCATGTTGACCAGAAATGTACCTATGTATATATAATATCAAATAACATATCCATGTTATCAATATAACATGTTTTCTGGTGTTGAACTCCTAAGCCTATTTCCATGCCAGATTTTAGCCTCATAGGAGCTACCCCGGGATAACTTTCAACCGACCTTTCCAAAAAAACAAAACATCAACGATCGCCGCCATGTCCAATATGGTCTCAATTATTATGCAAATGAGATGACTTTGTTGTTTTTTGTCTTGATTTGTTTAAGCCATCTATTTTCTACTTATTCTTGATCTTGTCCTTTGGATATCTGATAAACAACAAGTATAGCAAGCTAAGGCGCGGTTCCCAATTCATGACGAAATATTGATTTATGATTCAAAGATAGATGTATTTTAGTGTATTGAATGATGCAGAAACAATTTGGTTATAAGATTATAAAAAAACAGATACTTTACCAAAAGTCTCCACAAAGCACTAAAAGCAGGGCTAATTACCTGATTATGTTGGAATACTTTTACTTGGTGATTCATTATTTTGATTAAGAAATTGATGAGTTTTCACACACAAAAAAAATCTTTCTTAACATATAGGTACTTGTAGTCTACTGCGTAAATTAAAAAGACTACATGACATTTTTTTGTTAAGAATATAGCTTCAGCAATTAGAGTTTGATAAATGATCTCAGTAAATAAAACAGACATTATTGTTTCTTATAACCCTTAAACAACACTTTCATGTAAGTTTGTTTAAAACTTTATTCGAAATAACACTTTAATGACTCTAAAAATAAGACATTACAACTTACCAGCATGCAGCATTTCTTAAAATAAATTTAATATATAGATGAAAATGATGCTTGCAATATATAATTGGCAACGTGATTTTTTCCCTGCTTAGGGCTCTGAGTTTTCAATTATTTGGCGGGAAAATTTTGACACAACAAACTGGTTTTTGGCCGTCATTTTGAAACGGTTTGTCCGATTTTCAATTGTTTTTCTTTGTTTTAGATCTTTTGAAAGTACTTCACTTGTGACTAGAATTTCAAATTAGAAATCTTGTTCTTCATGTTCTTGTGGACGATTCAAGTCTTTTGTCTGATTTTATCGAAATACTAATGCAAGACGGACTTTGATTGATATTACACCGGTCAATATGTTTTACTATTGCTCACTCAAAATGAACTTGACTGGGTTTTCATGACGGTAATAGTAAAACTATTTTTTTTCTTCGATCTTGAGACTATTTTCCTTGACCTTACGAATAGTCTCAAGATCACTTTGGGGCATTGGTCAGTACTATTACCCCGATGAGCAGTCAATGCTGTTAAATAATAGATACATACGTATATACAAAACAGTCTTTAATATTGTATAAATTATGCAAGTAAGCTGAAATGAGTTTCGGATTGCCCCCGACGATTTAATAAAGTATAT
>JXSR01S010266.1:40831-52310 GCA_000969725.1 Ophiothrix spiculata
GCATGGTTTGAACATTTAAATGTCCATCTTATTGTACAAATATATTTTTTGATGATGAAATAGTTAAGGAAAAAGAAGAGCACGCATAACACATTGACATTTGGTTAGGCCTATTGGATCACGTTACATTGATCTGTGTATCAATTTGTTTCAAATCCTCCGAACCATAAAAAATTCTTTCCTGCTCATTACTCTGTTAACAGCTTTTGGAGATAATATACCAATGATCATTGCTCTACAAGCAGTCAAGTTAGTTGCCCCACAGTAAATACATAGGTCTAATATAGACCAAACTTCACATTGACGCAATTCATGCAGGGATTGTACTCATTGATAAGAGGATCCTTGACCTTATCTGATCAAAAATATGCTCTACCTGTGTCATTATGCAAGAGGTTACTTTAAAAAAACTATAGTTGCTTTATCGTTTCTATGCAACCCCCTGGCAACCCCAAAAAAATCACATTGCTCTCATGAAATAATATGGAATATAAAACTGATGTGTCAGTATCACGATCAAAATAGCTCATTATAAAGTCTATAAAATAATAACAATATGCTCTACCGTCCCCTGATACTAAATATGTGATGTGGTTCGTCGTATCCTAATGAATCAAAATTTACTAATGAGCAAATGTCACACGTTTCTTAATCAAGCAGGCTTTCTTGAATTTGGCGACCATGTTGAAAATCATGTAGTTAGATGTTCTCTTGCGATAAATTCAAAAACTAAATACCATGAAATAAAAATAAAGGATGATGAATACTCTATGTACTCACGTTATGATATCTTATCGGGACGTTTCCCTGAGCCTTGTAAAATGTTAAATTGATGAGCAAGTAAGTAAAAGAGAATCCAATAAATGATGTCATTGTACTAAAATAAGTGCTATCATGTTATACATGTAATGATATTGGCAAAAGAATGGTTTAAAAGACATGTTAATATGCACCGTAATATTCGCTCAAGATACAGTAATAAATAAAATGTGACATGCGGGTTCCTGTACACTTTATCAACGTTTGATCATAGTTTGTTTGATGGATGAGCATAAGGTAGAAGTCTGTTCAACTGTATCGGTAATAAACGACAAGGAAATACCTGGGCTGACAACTTGCATTTTTCTTTATCATACACCACTTAAGAAGTACATTAAAGCAATAGCTGAAAATAGAAGTTTGCAACGGCATAACAAAATGAAGTGAAAAGAGAAACAAATTTATTGACTTTACCTTGAAAAAATTGTTTTCCTTACATTGACATTCATTAGAATGTCTCCACCGTTTTAATATATCATATTATAAACAGCGACGATGTAAAGTAAAGCAAAGCCAATCATCTTGGTCAAAGAATTCAGAACCTAGAAACCACAACTGGCTGATAATTTACTTGTATAGTATAATATTGCTCTTACGTGATTAACGTGAAGGAATACAAGTATACCTGTAGAATATTCATTCATGCAGCAATTGTCTGAATTTAAATCAGCCCTACCCAATATTGTTATTATAATTATTTTTATGAGGTGTGACAGAGTCCTTAGCCACTCAATTATTTCTTGAAATCAACCAATTTGCTTCTATTGTTTATTTCTCTTTCATTGTTCATGTATAAACATGATTTAATTAGAAGCATGTTGAAATACAATACATCCTTATTTTCTTCGTGGTAATTGATTAACTATATCTCATAAGACCTGAAATGTCAGTCTCATGATTAAAATTGCTCAACATAAAGCCTTTTTTGATTGTGTAACCGTACTTTTATGTCTTTTAATATTGAAAGCGTAATTTTTTTTCAACCTACGCGAAACACTGTGGCTGTAACACTCGAGTATTATCGGAAACACATTGTTTTACTTATTTAATAAAGGGACTAGCCTACATTCCACCTAGAATTACAAATTATGGAAATACTCTAAATATAGCTAAAAAGTATAGTAAAATGAAAAAAAAATGCAAACATTTACATAAAAATGGCTCAAATTGAGAGAGAACTAATTTGCAATATATCGTTCTTTGATTGTGGTGTAACTATCTGTGTTTCCAAGATCCTAAATTTGTACCTCAGATGGATTTACCAGATAAAAGATCAAACAAAGCTCCTAGATATTATTTAAAATATATTAAAAGAGAAACAATTTCATCAAAAATAACAGATTTTTGTCAGTTTTGAAACTAGAAACACAGGTTTCACACCACTTTTTGTCGCCGGCGACAACAAATAAAGAGGGTAAAGAATTGTAATTGTCTCCAATATTCCATACAATCATGGAACACCACTCGTAGATTATATTACTATAAACATGTTCTATCGATTAAAGTAAAAAAACGTAGGTAAAAACTTGGTGGGAAGTATCTAGGCCAGTCCTAATTTCTAATGTCTGACCCTTTCCGAAGATCTTGACCTGCCTTGCCTCTTTAAACTAATAAGCAAACAAACAATTAGATGAGTAATAAAAATACTAGATAAATTAAAAAATGAACGAATAAACAATCAAATTGAATTTAACTTTGACAAACACTTACACATTGTGTTACATTCCCGAAGAATTATTTTAAATACTAAATTGCACTAATAACCATTCCTGCTGAACATAAAAACACACTTTTAATGTTTTGAATTAATACTGCACCGGAGAAAATTAATTTAATGACATTCTAAGTCACGAAATAAATCATTGAATCCTCAACATTAGAGCATTTTTACTTATTTGCTTTTTTGTCCAGATTGGTTAGTAGTGGACTCATGTTTGCGAATGAGAATGGAATCTGTAATCCGTAATCCATAAAGAAACAAAGACTCCCATTTCCACGGGTAAAAAAGTGTTCGTCTTTTTGATAACTAATGATTAGATATTTTGGTTTAAATTTATAATACCTCTTCGTGATTTTAATCAATTGAAGTTTTTATAACCATGCAGAATCATGGATAGCATTTAAGTGAGGAATGATGGGTAACGTTTTCTGGATGTAACGATTTACAACTTGGGCTGTAATAGACTACTTCCATACATTAGATCTATCATTTTTATGTCTATTTTTCCCTAAGTTTTGATTGATGAGCAACCATAAGAGAGTGTTTTACAAAAGATTGTTACTGTTTTCTTGTACTTCAATGAATTAATGCCAGTTTTTATTTGTTTTAAAAGGTACACTTTAAGGGGTGTAAGCACCTCACTCATTGTTACATTTTTGCAAATTTATTTTGTACCATAACTTTTAAACAAAGTACTTAAAGTTAATAATAGTTTACATTTCCAGAATTTTTGACCAAAAATCACATTTTTCAAGAAAATCACGAAAAACACATTTTTTGGCCATTTGGGCTTCCAACCAAGCTAAAAATAAAATTTAAAAAAAAAATGACCTAGGAATGGGAATTTAAATTTTAAACACCAACTCGCATGTTGCGTCTTTTTTACGTTTTAGAATTAAAAATGACAAAAAATTGATAAAAGTGAATTTTTGACTTTATTTGGCATGAAAATTAAAAAAATGGCCAAATTCCTAAAAAGTAAAAAAGACGCAACATGCGAGTGGGTGTTCAAAATTTAAATTCCCATTCCTAGGTCATTTAAAAAAAAATGTTATTTCTAGCTTGGTTGGAAGCCCAAATGGCCAAAAAGTGTGTTTTTCATGATTTTCTCGAAAAATGTGATTTTTGGTCAAAAATCAATATCACCATCATGTTCCTTGTGAAAATTCCTTTCTGGAAATGTATACTTTTATTAACTTTAAGCATATTGTTAAAAAGTTATGGTACAGAATAAATTTGCAAAAATGTAACATTTAGTGAGGTGCTCACACCCCTTAAGCAACAATTGATAGATAAGAAACTTCGTGGTAAGAGTGTTTTACAAAACGGATATTACTCTTTTCATGTACAATGAATTAATGCTAGTTTTTATTGGTTTACTTGTGCGCTTAAGCAACGTTTGATAGATGAGACATTGTGTTTGGGTGTGTTTTCCTGTAGCGGTGATGAACGGCAAGAATATACTTGAGCTGGCAGCATTGAAACGCTTCTGTTACACATAGCACTTCACTTAATTGCTTAAGAAGAAAATTAACGCCACTGGCTAATCATTAAAACAAAAATGCAGAGCGACAAAATTACAGTTTTGTTTTCTATGATCAATCTTTCCTTACATTGATAGGTATGTTTCTGGTTCATATGAATGTTTAGTTTTAATATTAAAGCAACAGAATTGCACTTAGTTTATTTTTTCTTGATACATTTTAATTCAAAATTCAAATTGAATTTACCATAAAGCTCTTACGTGGAAAAGATGCAAATTTAAAACAAAAAACACTTTTCGTGTTATTCATCGGTGGTTCTTTTAAATGATTTTTTTTTTTTTGATATTTGGTAGCTACGACAAGAAATTATTCTGAGGAGAAATGTTTGAAATTGATTTACTAATTTTGCATATCAATCCATCACCGGGTAAGTGACATCCCTTTACAGACATCAATTGCCTTAGCTTTGAATATGCAAAAAAGGAATATCAATTTACTTTTATGACTCTTATAAGACGACTGATCGCCTCAAAATTTGATTGCTACGTCTTGTGTCAGGCAATATCAAACCAGAGAGAAATGTAATTTAAACGCGTGAAAATATTGTAACAATTATCTCTTAAAACCAGGTGTGAACTCTTAAATCCCTTGAGCGTTTCAGTACAATACAAAACAAGACAAAATTGAGTGGAGGGGTTATAAAGGAAAGAGGCTATTGTGTGTACTTTGTTATTGATAACATAAACTAGAATAAAACGTTTGTGTTGTTTATCTAACTAGAAAATAAAGATTTGCCTTAAGCCTTGTTAATTAATGTGGTATCAAGTTGGTGGTTCCTTTGGAAAAATATCTTTCCATCCTCAACAAAAAGGCAACAACATAAAACAAACTGAGCATGCCATTTGCTGATTTCCCTGAAATATGTGCCTTGCTCTTGTTCTCATGCAAAAGATGAGCCTCAAAAACAATTGAAAAAAAAAAAAGAATGGGTGGCTGAAATGTCTTCGTGATTTGCATTAGCCCTTATCGAATCTAAGATTGAAGATTGGGACTTGATTTAAAACTTAACCTAATATGTTTGAGCTTTAAAGTCAAAAACCTATTGAATCAAGATATTTTTAATTTTACATATCGACATTTTCAATGGTTGTAAGATTAACAACCATATTGATTTATTCCTATATACTTCAAAGTACAATTTAAGACTCTCTAACAAATCACCGTATAGACCCCAAACGTATGAATAATCTACCAAAATGTATCATACTGAACGAGTGCTAAACGGACCACCACAGTGTGGATAACAAATTGAACGCATACATTGTACATAAGGGCTCTGTCACACATAAAAAATGGACTTATAAAGTACGAATTACGTACACTGGTTAGGTAATCGATATACATGTATTTCAATGACCGAAACAGTGCACGTTATTCGTACGTTTGAGCTCTATACGGTGATGTGTGACAGAGTTTTAACGAAAAACCCATACGGGTAACATATTGAACGTACTTCTAACAAACACATGATGAACAACAATATATAAACCAAAACAATAGTGTGATTAGGTACGTTGAGCGTATGTTTCAATTTATTCGGTGAGGTGTGACAGAGTCCTAAGTCTTAACGAGGTAATTGATTAATTATATCTCATAAGACCTAAAATGTCAGAAATTGCGCTTAAGCAACGTTTGATAGATGAGATATTTTGTTTGAGTGTGTCTTCCAGTAGTGGTGATGAACGGTAACAAAATACTTGAGCTGACAGCTTTGATACGCTATATTTCACATAGCACTTCACTTAATTGTTTAAGAAGAACAACAAAGCCACTGGCTAATCATTAAAATAGAAAATGCAGAGCGACAAAAATTAACTTATGTTAAAAATGATCAAGCTTTCCTTACATTGATAGGCATGTCTCTGGTTCATTTGAATGTCTAGCTTGCGGTTAGTTGTTATTGTTGTTGTTGTTGTAAAAAGAGATTTACCCAAATGCCTGGGGCCGGTTGTCTCTTCGTTTTTATAAAGCGGAGAAAAAAACTTAGGGGGAATAAGCGGAAAGGATAAACTTAGAGGTACACCAAGTCGCCTTGCTCTGCACGCTAGTTTTAAGCGGCAGAAAACAAATTGGAGGGGTGGTTGACCCCCCCCCCCCCTTCGCAGAACTAGAATTAAAACATGGTCTTTGCAAATATTTAAAAAAGTGAAAATTACAAGAGGTGGCATTTACGGTTGGTTTTGGATGGATAGTCACATATGTGTTAATAGGCAAAAACTAGTAATTTTCCTTCAAAAAATAACTTAAGCCGACAGATAATTCACTATCTGAAAATCTAAATATTTCCCCTCATACCACGTAAACGTAAACACGTTTTATTTGTTTTTGTCAATTCAATCTACGAACATTTTAGTAATCATTACAAAAATGAACACCTGCAAATAATTATGTTTCCCTTTTCAGAAAAATAAAATGAACAATGCAGCAGATAATAATCTGAAAAAAGGTTATTCGTACTCTGGATGATAGTACAAATATATTCCAATAGAATGAACGACTTATAAATATCATTGTTTTTGTTTGTTTTAATTCTCAATAACCAAAAGTAACTTTAGAATGTCATTTCATTAGTAAAATGAACAATTTCCTCTCGTAAATAGGTAAAAGAATTATAAACACAGTTTGGGAAATCGCTTTTGGTTACAAGAAATACAATATTTCCTTAGTTATACAGTGTGTCCCAGAATGAAGTTATCAAGATTTCAACGCCACACAGTTCACCAAATAGTTTCAGACAATGAAACTTAGTGACAATCATGCCTGAAGTCTTGACTTTGTGTGGTGCAAAAATAAAGAAAATTCATGTATTACTTTTTCTAGAAATGAGCATTTGAAGCTCCAGAGGGGTTTGGACACTTTTCCCAGTTTAGGTAAAGTTGTAAAAATGCAGCATATCCATGCAACAAGAACGTCATCTTTACAGACATAGTCATGATAATATTTGTCCAATTATAAGTGTCTTTGTTTTCAAGATTTTATTAACCTAACCTGGTTTCTTTTCATCTGCAAAAATCATTTAATATTTTATTAGGTAATCGTTTAGGAAAATCATTGAGCCGGTAATATGAAAGTACGCTAAAGGGCTGGTACCCTGATAGCAGTGGTTGTAGGAATATGGTAATTCAAAGCAAACATAACACCTCATTTGTCAATGGAGAAAAGAGTATCATGATTGACCAATACCTGGAAAGTGCAGGTATCATTGAAACAATTGAAAGATTTATTTAACATTACCAGGAGCCAGATATCCCCATCGCACAAGTATTCCATCTTAAAAATGTCAGAAAATAAAAAGCTGATGGTATCAGATGACAGAAGGAACTTCAAAAAAGTAGCGTGTGGACGCAAAGGTAGAAGCCGAATTTACATTCTAGAGAAACCTTTATTAAAACTCCAAGGCATCATCAAGGAGAAGCAACATGCGAAACAAAACAGAAATGTTGGTAAAGATGATATCCTAGCTCGCATACTTCCCCTGCAAATTTCCGCTGGATTTTTACGACCTTTCCAAACTGGGAAAAGTGTCCAAAGCCCTTTGGAGCTTCAAACGCTCAATACTAGATAATTATTGCATGGATTTTCTGAATTTTTGCACCAAAGCAAGATGAGACATTAGGAATGATTGTCACCAACTTTTAGTGTCTGGGATATTTTAGTTTTTGAATTATGTGGCATTGAAATCTTGATAACTTCATTCTGGGACACACTGTAATAATAATATTTAACAAATCCAAATGCAGGTGAAAAGCGCATGAATAGCTACCATATATAATACTTTAGTATGTTATCATCCTAAAAAATCGCTTTTAATTTTCTAAACAATCCATAGAAAAGAGTTTTTGCGTTACACAATCAAAGTATTTTTAAAATACAATCTTATAAATGATCCCAGCGAATAGAATTGACTTTGTTCATCAATAACATGATGAAAAACAGCACAAACGGTTGATTCTTTTGAATTTGTTATACTTCTTTGCTGTGTTATTTAACTGAAGCAAGCAGTGTGAATAGTGTGAGATTTCAGGTATAATGTCGTTGTTGATCACGACCGATCTTCACTTTACGTGTCAAATAACAAAAGTAAAATAAACAACAAAGTTCAGTTTGCAAAGCTAAGATATTTATTCCGATGGGTTTACTGCTTTACACCTTAATTTTCTGACTTGAAGACTGTATCTTTGTTTATATGTTATAGCAGCAGATATTAGTTACATGCAACAGACATTCTCTTAAGTTTACTTTAGAATAGATGTATGGAGAGCAAAGGCTCTTAAAGGATAGTCAATTGTTCAACCAGATAGTATTTCATACACAATACATATTGATAATAATGATGAGTGTTGCTCATGTACTCTCTGATGAATTACGGTGAAATCGCTCAATAATCCGTTATATATGTGACTGTCCATCCCAAGCCAGCCGTAAATGCATCTTGTCAATTTCACATTTTTAATATTTTCAAATATTATGTTATTAGGATTGAAATGACACCTCAATTCAGAAGTCAAGTTATGGTCCGTCAAGGGTCGTCAGAGAATAAAATGTATAACTGAGATTAACGCGGTAAAAAAGAAAGTCCTATATTTCCTATTTATTGTATTCAAAATAAACATATATATTTCATAATTCCGGTTATTTTCTTGAAAGGAAATTTAGAAAAAGCATAATGATTGTGAACCTGTCAAAAATTAATTTCAACAATAACCTAGCCGTGTATTATCACCTGAAGCGCAATAAAAGAAATGCTGCATTTTCGGTTTCTTTAGGATGGACAGTATCGTACTTTAGATTGAGTTACTTTGGTCTTGTGGTACGATTGAACCGAAATTACTGGTTCTGTATCGTAGCTCTTATGTGTTAAAGGTGTATACTTTGAAGAAAAATATATTAATTTTTAATTTAGAGGGTGGCTAAGAAAACAAAAACACGTCTGTTAATTTTGAAGCAATCTAAATAAATAAGTTTTAAGATACAGTTCATTATAGAAATTTTACTACAGATTGTTTGTCGACGAAAATCCTTTAATTACAAGTTTGATTGATAACCTGATGGAAATGATGGATATTCAGTTTGAATTACATAATGTACATCAATATTAATTTGGATAATGTATATAGAAACAGCTGCAGCAATTTTGTTTTATTAGCAACGTACTGGTGCAGTGCGCCTCATATGATTGTTTGTCTGTCTGTCTATCTGCGTATCTGCCTGTCTGTCTGTCTGTTGGTCTGTCTCTTAGTCAGTTTATTTATTTTTTTTCTTTGTTGGGTATGTGTTTGTTTGTAATTTTTGCCGTGCGTGTTGTTTGTTTGTTTTTGTTTATTTGTTTGCTTGTTTGTTTTTTGGTTGTTTGTTATTGTTATGTAGCTTGTTTTTATTTGTTTATTTGTTCGTGTGTTTGTTTATATTTTGCTCGTTTTTTATTGGCTTGCTTCATTATTTGTTTGCTTGTTCGGTAGAAAATCTGAAATAGATCACTCGGCCATTAGATTTTAAAAACAAAACTAGTAAAGGTCGACGGAAGCTCGCACAGGCAAACCTCGGGTAAACCCGCTATAAACCAACACAAACATATCTAACTGTATCTTTTAAGAACTTATGATTGAAAATGAATCGAAATTTCAGCCTTATCCAAAAATTGATATTTCTAAAGATATATAAATGTAATAAAAAACAAATTTACGGTATAATAGCACAGACGTTATGCACCATTAAAGTGGAATATATTTTCACAATTTCTACTGCTATTATATCAATAGCTTTTGAGCAAACATATTTTGCTTTCATATTGTAAAAAAAAATTAATATCCATATTTTCTATATTTTTCTATAATGGTTCATAAAAATCATTAAAGAAATTGAAAGCTAGAAGTCGCTAAGAATAAAAAGAAAAGTAAAGTTTTTTTAGCAATTCCTAGCCTTTCTCCAAGGCTTTGTATTGCAGGGTATATTGTAATGTATATATCGCCCGCTACAACTATCGCCAATTTTAATGTATTATTTCGTTTGGTAACGTTTGATAACGTTTGTGACATTTTGGTGTAACTTTTTGGTAACGTCTGTGACATTTTTGAGTTAAAGTATGTGATCATTCATGCACGGATAGAAAAACTTCAGAATTTCTGTTTCGGAAATACTTCTCAACTACCACGTAACAAACGAATGCTAATATGGGCAAATAACAAGGTGATTTTTTGAAATACTGAATAAAGATCGTGTAACGTTCGGTAACGTTTGTGACATCGCACTGAAATGGTTTTCTGCTCCAAATGACTTCAAAGTAAAAACTCTTTAACAGCTGACATGTTAGCGAATTTTTAATGCGCTTTTCACAGATGATTGGTAGCATATTTGTAAATAGTTCATCAGTGTGGTAGGAAATTATATCGCCAGGATTTCTTTAACACAATATTTTGTTTGGTAACGTCTGGTAACGTTTGTGGCATTTTGGTGTAACTTTTTGGTAACGTTTGTGACAATAATAATAATAATAATAATGTGGATTTATTATGCGCACAAATCCACCAAAAACATAAGCTTAAGGCGCAGTTACAAACAATCTTACACTACAACAAAATATATACAAAATACACGCAAGGCAAAAGAATACAATAAATCAAACCCACATTAAATGATGCATGTGGTCATTCATGCACGGATAGAAAAAAAAATCAACATTTCTGATTAGAAAATACTTTTCACGTACCGAGTAACTAACTTAAGACTGAAAAAACTGCTCATATGGTCAAATAAAAAAGCTTTTTTGCTTGAAATAAAAAAAAGTTTAGTTTTCACTGGAATGAGCCATCAGTTGTTGTTTTTTTTTTTTTTTTTTTCATTTTTCAATAATTATAATCGAAATAAGAAAGTAATTACCACAGAAACCGCCATGCATTGTCATCCAACAGTTGTCGGCAATTCCAATACTTTTGTTAGAATCTACTTGTATATGCCTTTTGGCAATTTTAAAATTTAAAAGCAACAGTTGGGTTTTCATTGCATTTTGTGATCGTTGATGCAATTTCTATCTTTCATTTAATTTAAAAGTAATGATTTATGTTAATTATTGTGTTCAATTCAGCCGTAAAGTTACAGTTTCGAATGTGTATGTTTAAAAATGATTATATTTGCATCAGTACATGCAATTCTTGACAAAGCAATGATGCAAAACATGATGCTAAATAAATTAAAATAAAGAGTCACCTCAAATTCATTTGCATAAATTGTCTGTTAGCAGTATCATATCCAATCAAAAAATCAACTGAATACATGGCGTAATCATCTTTATCGCCAGCAACCATGTTTCCGAAAATCAAATCTACCCTTAGCATTTATTGTTTGGCTTTTGCATTTTTACGTCACAATAATTCTGGTTTACTAATTTTGAAATTACCTA
>JXSR01S010269.1:21084-37348 GCA_000969725.1 Ophiothrix spiculata
AACGGTGACGGCACAATAGATTTCCGAGAGTTTATCTGTGCTCTAAGTGTAACATCTAGGGGGAAACTGGAGGACAAACTGAAATGGGCATTTAGCATGTATGATCTTGATGGTAACGGTTTTATTTCTAGACCAGAGATGCTAGAAATAGTATCGGTAAGAGCTCTTTGATATATTGAAAATTTCAAGGTGCACAATATTGGGGCATGGTAGATTAACAATGGAGATGGCAGACTTAAAGGGGCAATTCATGATCCACTTTTCATCCCAAGGTCACCTCTATCAAAATTGTGTTTTTTAGCTTAAAAGAATCCTCAACTGGTATATGTTATGATCCCCAAACCATTCTTTCTTATTTGCTTGCATTTTTGAGAAAACAAAGAAAATGTGTCATTTTCGAATTATTGTCAGGACCCGACAATACACAGTAGCCTATGGGGATTTTCAAAATGGTAAAAAGCTTTTAACTTGGAAACGGAAGGTCGGAATCAAGTGAAATTTTCAGAGTATATTTATGTTGTACTCTTCTTTTTATTTAGCTAGAAAACAGGCCATATCAAAATCATGAATTGCACCTTTAAGGTACCTTTAGATATGACGGGTCACATATATGAAGGATGACCACTCAAAAGAGGTCTAAGTTTCACGTTTCAGTTGAATCGGTCAAACCGTATTGATGTTATGGGCAATTTTGTACTTCAGAGCCGTCCATATGATACTGTGTAAAATTAATTATGGATACCATAATTAGACATATTTTCATATATATATATCTCCAAAATGGAACTTAACTCAGCCATGGGTTATGAGTAAAATATAAGTAACATTTTGGTACCACAATCTCAAAAAGTTTGAAAAAAAGTTGAGTTGAATTGTTATATTAGAGAAAAACCTGCATGCAAAGTGTATGTGTATATTTTCAATATTTGCACATCATGACATAATATGATACATTATTGACAAAAGCCTGTATACCCCCTATTTTTTTCCCGATGCCAGAATAAAAATAGCAACAAGTCAAGGATCTCCCCTCTTAATCTATAGGGGGGGGGCACTCAACTTTGAAAGTAGTAGGTATGCCTAGTGCAAAGCACCAGGCTTGGGGTCTCCTGAACTGATTGACAAAGGCCTGCCCGTGGTCCTTCTAGGACAGACTAAACACGGTTCGTACAAAGTAATGTGACCAATGTCTTAATCTCACATGTCTTGTTGTTTTTGTTATTCTTCCACTCGCAGGCTATTTACAAGATGGTAGGGACAGTTATGAAAATGCCAGAAGACGAGTCAACACCAGAGAAGAGAACCGACAAAATATTCCGCCAGATGGACAAGAATCTTGACGGCAAATTATCAGTTAACGAATTCATAGAGGGCGCTAAAAGTGACCCATCAATTGTAAGATTATTGCAATGTGACCCCAGTGGAGGATCACAGTTTATGTAGATGGGGTCATGGGGTGGGATGGGGTGGGTCATTGTACACAGATCAAATATTCTGGTCTGTTTTCATTTTGTGATGTATTATGATCTCTAGATCTAGGTGTAGAGACAGTCCAGATGGCGTATGAAAGGATGTCATAGAGGAGAAAATATTATATGGTAATGTTATTTCTACTTCAGATTTCTTTTTTATTCTTATGTATAAATTGTACACACTTGTGCAAGTCAGCGAGATGAGATGAAGAAATATTTATAGTTATTTTAGTACCTCACTTATATATCAGCCATCAATTACAAAAGTGGATCCTTCTCCACCCAATTCACATAAGGGAGAGATCCTTCTTCACCCATTTCAAGTAAGGGAGAGATCCTTCACCCAATAAGGGATAGATTCTTCTCCATCCAATTCACATAAGGGAGAAATCCTTTTTCACCCATTTCAAGTAAAGGAGAGATCCTTTACCCAATAAGGGAGAGATCCTTCTTCACCCATTTCAAGTAAGGGAGAGATCCTTCACCCAATAAGGGATAGATCCTTACATGTAGAAAGATCAAAATAATAATTAGATAATCTTGAAATGTATGGATTCCACAATTACAGAAATTTCCCATATTTTATCGATAAAACATTCCACATGTTATCAAAAACTGTACAGAAAATGTATGTGATTACAAGGCAAGAAATATTACTCTCTGAGGCTAGGAAATGTTGATGAATCTTATTATTGAACACATTCAAATATGGATAGATGTATTTATTCAAGATGCCGCTGGGAAGACTAATGTGAATTCAACTAAACTACAGTAGGCTTTTAAAAACTATGACAATGAGACATTGATTTTGATGTCAGACACATGCATAAATATAGTCAGATTCCTACATAATGTGCATTTAACTCCAGTGAGATACTTCATGGGTACACTGACTCTCACACAGATACTTTATGGGTACATAGACTCTCACACCTAACAGGGAATATCCAAATAATAGCCTGTTATCATCTGTGAAATTCTACTCAGCGTTAGAACACACATGTACAAAAGTTACTCTATGAGAAGAGAGTAATAGTAATATGTAAGGGGAACATTTGAATTCACATGTACCAACAAAGTTTCTCAACTATGTGAAGTGTAATGTTTAGAGAAATTCAACTGTGAATATAATATTTGGGATATTGTCTGTATAACATTAAATTAAGACTGCAAATATTTATGATATAAAAATAAGCTTAATGATATAAAAGGAATTGGTAATGTTATTTGGGTACAGCAGCAATATTTGCATAATATAGGTAAATAATCAATCAATTAATCATTGTTTGTACACAAAAATTGCATTGTGCCTTCCATGGCTGTCAAATTTGATTTAAGTTTTTGTCTTTGTTTTCCTCGTTTTGTCTCGTTTGTGTTTGTAAAATGTATCAATTTTACCGCCATCTTAATTGTTATGAACAGACTATAGGACAAAATGACAAACGGCAGCTATTATAGGATCTGTAATATAGAAGGTTAAAGGGAGCTATTCTTACTGCATGTTACTGATAATATATACATGTAGTATCTGCCATATGTGGCAGCTATATTACTAGACAATATTATAACTGCCCTTTGTCTGATTCTTTAGTCTGGTCATAGTATACGAGATACCTATTTTGTCATGTGAATGCATGAAAGTCAGAATGCAATAGCTGCCATTTTGATAAATTTGCATGGTACATCACACTGTGCCCAGTCTTGGTCAGTTGCTCTTGGAAGAATGGTTCTTTAGGCGGCAGTGTCACCTGAAAAACATTTCAAGAGCCATTGATATCCCGATTGATAAATGGGAGAGAAATTTTGAGGATTTGTGGAATCGTAGAGACAAGGTGAATTAGTAACATAACTTACGGCAGCTATTGCAGTTATGACTCTTACTTTCACATTTGTGGTGAGCTGGTCTTGGCACATACACTGTGTACAATTTGGACAGGATGAAACCTGTCCAGTTTTTCTATCTTGTATCTTACTCAGAATTTGGCTTTATTTTGCCGGAATGATTGGCATTTATGCTTGATACATCAATTCAAGAGTTTGGATCAAAGTTGGCAAGGATAGAAAATGAAGATGAGGATTTCCATGAAAAAGATGTAAACAATGGGTGACCTGTTGGTCAGTGACTGGTGAAAATTGATGTATCGAATATAAATAAGCTTTATCATGATCATGACTGAAGTTGCCTTTCTGCTGTCTGTGAGACAAAGAAGTCAACATGTAATACTCTTTTTATGATATATACACAAAGACATTAATCAAGAAAATCATTGAATTTAAGCAGATCATGTTAGAAATTACAATTGATCGTGTCATTTTGTTATGTATCTTCACAACGTTTCAGATAATGTACGATGTATTTAGGACTATTTAAGATCAAATTTATCAGCTGAAAAATTCTTATATTTATTAAAACACATCATGTTTGAAATTTGTATGACAGATCATGCCATTTGTAAAATAAGAACTATTATTGGTAAATGTGTAATATATATCATATATCTTTACAATTTTACTGATGTACGATCAATTTGGGAAAATATAAGATGGCTTCTTACATTAAGCTCAACTTGGATTATAGTTTGTGGGTTTTATTCTTTGAGTTGCACACTGAAGACAGCACCATATTACAAGATGCCACACACAATGTCAGTGTAATAAGCTATGAATATGCAAATTCAATGAGCAAATGCATATTGAATAGTAACAATTATCACATTTGATTTCTGATAATAATTGATGCAGTTATGTTGCTTGTGTCTATTGTTGTGTTACAGTGTTTTTATTGTTTATTCCATTACCATCTCATAAGTATTTCTAGAATGTTTGCAATTTACTCACAGTGCACTATTTCAAATTTTGTTCATAGCAAAGTTCACTTGCTTTGACCCTTCTGTAAATAGTGCACTGGTAGACATATATGAATGTACATGAATGGCGATAAGTTGATAATGTGACGAGAGAAATGGAGATTCCATAGTGACTCATAAATACAGCTAGCTTGACTTAAGGCTGACACTCCTTCTTCCCATTTCTTATGCATATGGAGAAATATAGATGTGTACCAATGGTCTGTCAAACTATCAGGATTGTAGTCCTCTTCCCAGGATGTCAGCTAGGTGTATTTATGGGTCATATGTGTTTCTCTATTTATGGAAGGTTTGCAAAAAACTTCTTGCATAATAGTGCATCAGTACCAAAATCATGGCAACATTTCGCAATCTTTCAATTAAATCTTACATATTACTTGTATGAAATGATGGTCAATTGCTGGTGCCAGTTGTTTTGTTGGTTCCAAATAAAGCCTTTGTGATGCATCATTTGAGGTGAAAGGCTCATGGTATCAACTAAACGCTGCCGGACTAGGTACAAGTATTTTGTCGTTATTTCATTGACATCCATCAAGCACTTATTTTTGCTTGCTACAATATGAGTGGAATGTGAAACGACCAGATTTTGGTATTGCTAGTTAATCAATTCAAAGGGGAGATTATGCAAAGAAGATATTGCATGGAAAACTTTCAATGGCTGATGTGAAGATGACTTAGAACACCTACCCAGACCCTGTAGATTAGTGGAGGTTTATGGCTAGATTCTATCAAACCAGGGAAGAGATCACAAGTCTGAGAAACCATGGTAACATCTTATAGTTTCCATAGCAACGGGATGGGGAGGAGAAGTGACAGCCGACATATACCTAGTTTCATTTCTTAATCCTCTTGAGTAGTCTAGACTCATCCATCCCATTTAAAGAAGAGATAAACTCAGTTGAAATACTTGTGACTTATTGGTTAGGTATTAATTCTATGGCCTATGATGTGCTTGATTCGTACGACAAGGGTTCTGATCTTTTTGTTCCGAGATATATGTATAAAAAGTATAGTTATAATGGATTATGGGTTTGATTTATAAGGAACATGTATTTATACTTTTATGCATTTTAACAAGAATGATTATTAAGAAATGGCCTAGCTTAGGGACAGCCTGTAGGATAGCTGATTGATCTAGTATTGATTGATCGGAACTCAGTCAGTGTAAAGTATTAAGATATATTGGACTTTTCAAATTATACATTGTGATTATTGTAAACATTTTTTCAATGAAATTTCTAAGTGCTAAGACTGCAATTATTGATACTACTAGAAGAAATCATGGTGTTCCCATGATGCCATTCTGTTTCCATATGTCTGTCAAGCAGCTTATGATGGAATGGTTGTAATATGCTGCTGCTATGTATTGTGGGAGCACCATGATTAGTATTATTGGTAGTTCTTTATAAGGGAAAGATCACTGAAAATAGTGCATCACAATTAGTACTTGTTTACTATTCAGTAAGGTATCTGTGCCTCTTTCTTAATGCCAGGTGTAGAAAACTGGTGAAGATTTTCTAAACTGTGTACATTTTTGAAACAGTTTAGTATACATTATTAATGTGCTATTGATATTGGTAAAACTGTTATTGAAGTCATATGAAAACTTTTGATAGTATCCCGAACCACAAATTAACGGGAAAATGAAGCGTGCATAAATGCATGCAGACAGACTGTGATGGTGCCTATATGTGACATACTCATGTAGAATCATATATTACAGTATGTCCCAAAATAACATATACCCTGAAAATGTGGCTTGACAAATATCAGAAGATCAAGTCAACCATCACTGTACAAGCATTTGATAGCATAACACTTGGATATTTTGATCCAATTTTCAGGTCTATATATTTTTGGGACACTCTGTAAGCTGATGCCATATTTGTTTCCATATCCTTTCAAGTGATATTTCTCTTACAAAGTAACCGAGTAGTAATGAGATAATAGATTTAGATTTCAACCTCCTTCGCTCCTACCTTCAACATCATATTCTCAATGTGTATGTGTCTTTGTGTCGTTTCTGTTTGATGTGCGTCTTTTTCAACATTCACCTTTTTTGTTTCTTTTAGGGCAATTTCATTTCTGAGAATCAGTCACTCAGGAAGCATACACAAGCTTTATTCAATACAGAGGGTGTAGTGTATGAAAATGAAATTGCCCTACAGGCTCTTCTCATTTGAAACCTCTACTGCATATCATTGAATACCTGCATTGGTGTTTATAGGGGAGTACAGGTTTCAGATGGAAGAGCATTTCTATGTTGCTACGTCATGTTAGCTGCACTTTCTTGTTCAAAATTTTGCACATATTGTAAATTTTATATCACATAATTTGGATCAAATACAGTATAAGACCTAATACTATTCACATTTCATTTTTTATATACTTACAACTCAGCACTGCTTTGACTTTTTTTATATATTTTTTTCAATATTGAAAATTGTTTTTAATACAACTTTCAAAATATGGTGATAAGTTGTGATTTTCAAGATTACGCAATTACAGAGGGGTTTAATTAGCTGAATGTTGTGACCACTTTCATATGCGTTCATCACATGCTTGAAGAACCCAGTAACATTTCTTTTTATAATGATTCTATTTCTTGAGATAAATATCACTCTAGAATTTACTTGCAAATAATGCACTTTACTTTCACATTGTTTTATAAGAATTGATAAAAGAACATTTATAAGAGTCAGTGTTCAATTTTATTCCGGTATTGCTTGAGGTATGACACAATTAGTTGAGCATTTTAGACATTTTCAAAGACAAAGTAAGTAGTATGTGGTTTGTGGGACTTTGCCTTGCCAATAAATGTGTGCTATGAACCAAAATGGCGGCTTCTTATGATATTAATATGCAACAGGCCCTGCACAGTGGATGACTAGTGATTACAGATACAGCGTGCAGGGCCAGTCACTGCATCAGGTCTTATCATATTAACATACAACAGGCCCTGCACAGTGGATGACCAGTGATTACAGATACAGCATGCAGGGCCAGTCAGCGCATCAGGTCTTATGATATTAACATGTAACAGGCCATGCACTCTGGAGATTGAATCACTGATGTTCAATACTATTCATGTATTTAGGCTTGTTGTTTCTCATTTACAGTTAATGAAAAGAGGCAAAACTCTGACTTGATATTAAAAACCTGATACTCTAATAAAAGTCAAAATGCTAGTTGAATCTCAATTAAACTGGTTTAACTTGTTATTGATAATGGAACGATATTTCAACTAGCTTTTACTGACCAATTCAAATCAGGACCAAGTTTAAACCAGTTGAAACTAGTAAGTGTCATCACAGTAAATGGACACAAGTTCAACACTGAAATTCCAGCTCAATTTATCGACTAGTAGTTATCACCAGATTGATAGTGCTAGATCACCAATTAGCAGTTCAGCTTTTTATCATAAACTTTATATCTTATATGTTAAGTCCTATATTTAATATCAACAGTAAATGATGAAATTGGGTATATTTCATGGCTCAATAAATATCAAGTGTTGATTTCAAGATAACTTTAACACCAGGTGTGATGATAGTTTGTGTATTGTTAAGAAAATTTGTGTTCTAAAGCAATCAATTGATTTAAGTTGTGGGTCGTTACTGGTAGCTTCATTTTCTTGTGTGTAAATAGTATTTCCAAACCACTTTTGCAAACTTTTTGATATCTACATTATTCTAGCTGTGTCTTGTGCGAGTCTGTGATCATGTGGTAAATTAGTTTGGAACCAATTCAAAATGGCCGACATAGGCTACAGTGTTCATCATTATCAATGCATCAGTAACATTAGATATATGTGTCCCCAGCAAAGTTTAACAAAATGGGTATCATTTGTTTGTTCTGTTGAATTCTAAAGTAGAATTCTTACTTCTAATTTATATCTTTTCAAAAAGTTTCTTCAACTGGTGTCATGGGGTATTTTAGAGATATGTTTAGTGAAATATGGGTAGAAAAAGTCCTGTAAAAGTGAATATTTCACGCACACCTAATTTTGAATTATATCGTGTGTTTTAATTTTTGCGCTGATGTTTTTTACGTGCAGCGGTTTATCCATACCATTTTTCGTGGTTCACTTATTTTAGCACAAGGCGAATTGAGCGCGAAAATAAATGCAGCACGAAATATACCACTAATACAGTATGAGAATGGGATTAACATGCGGGAAACTTGTTAGAATTGATTGACAATTTAAAGCTTATTGCAGGAATTCCTGCTAATTTGGACATACTGCTTTCAGGAATTCCTCATGCCTGAACTTACTGTGTATTTTATATGCAGAAGTACATTATAATGATGGACATCTATATGCCTATGTATGCTATGAGTCCTTATTTTGACATGAATTCTGGCTGGTTACCAGGCCTCCCTCCTTCCTTTCTGTGGTAGTAGCTCCCCGTGCAGCTTAAGATTTATGACAGCTGTAAAATGTTAGCCCTGAATGCTGAGGACTGGTTACCATTGGTCTGGTTACTATGGTAACCATTTTGCCTAGCAACAGGTCATGTATTCATGAGCAGCAAAGAAGTAGTAGATTTTCCATGATATATTGATTTTGACAGTTATTTACATACTCGTAATTGCTTTTAGGAATGCATTTTATGTCACAAAATTATAAAAAAACAAAAAACACAATTTGTTTAGTATCATACTGTCTATAGCCTCCCATACATCTGATTGTGTTAATACTGGCAATTTGCAATTTGGAGGGTGATAAGCTTAATCATATTTGCACAGTAATATCATGTGTAAATAATCATGCCAGAAAACTTTACGATGCTATTCCAATAACTCACTTCTCTTGTGTACATAATAAATTCATGTATAGGCTAGCAAGCTAGTATATATGGTGTCTGTTTTTGTTTTTCTTGACTTTTGTCGTTTGTGAATTTGAAAAAAAAGGGTGCAAACAAAGTAAACAAATTCAATGTGATCATCTATACTCTGTAAACCTTGAAGTAAACTAATATAGACTCTGCAATCACGACTCTGTTATGAGATCCATAGCATATCCATTGTATTCAACTAGTGTCTGACTGACCTGATCGGAATTGGACCGATTTTAAGCTGATCAGATCTGAATTGGAATCGCAAACAAATCTATATTGTTGATCTCACAAACCGATTCAACGAACCCTGTGAAAAGTGCAAAAAAAGTTAATTGCATCTAAATAGTACCAACCAGAACCTACCAGAACCAATTGGCAACATCAAAATACTATAAACATTACATATTTTTGCCTAGAATTAACTATGACAACGTAAATAATCAATTAATTCACTGATATTAGGTTAATGTCGACAGTTTATTGTCCTTTGTAATATACGCTTAGAGAATCAGAATCTGAATTGAAATCGGCTGATTTGAAACTAAGTAAGATCAGAATCATCTAATTCCTATAGTAGATCGGTCAGACTTTATATTCAATAACATTGTGCTTTTGTCTTTTAGCATTGCTGCATACTTCCAAGGTTTATACGGGGTGGACCAAAAAAGCATTATTGAGGAAAATAGCTCGGGAACAATATTCAAATATTCATAAACAAAGCTATCTTGTCCGTGTATGGTGAAAATTTCATGTCAAACAGAGCTTGCATTGCGAACTTATTGGCATTTGCACTAAAAATGCAGAATTCCACGGCCGGGGATACATTTAATGTTCACAATGATGTTGATCCTTATTATCAGCGTATTTGTGGTCTACATCATTCAAAGTATGGTGTATTTGAATGACAATCTAAAGAATTTATTTAGGCGCGAATTTAAATTTGGTCATTTTCATTTATAACGTTGGTTTGTAAAACGGAAAAATGAGGCAGTTCACAAGTTGCGAGAGAATATTTATTGCTAACCGTTATTTTAGAACTGGTAGCTACGTGGCAGTTCATAGAGATTGGTGGAATTACTTTCCTAATATACGTATACCATGAACATATACTATCCACCGCTTTGGTACTGTTTTGAACTGGAATAAAGAAGATAGCGTGTGACCTAGATCATGGAGATCTGCAGCAATTATGCTGTAAATGCAGAGCTCAGGATGAGTTCTCGACGCGACATCCTTCAACGCATAAGCAGAACAACATTCTTAATCTAACCTGGGTTATATTTCATAAAGATTTAAGAACATTCCTAAGTTAGTTTGCAGAACTATAATTGTTATAAATCCACAAAATATCTTAGACTTTGAGAACAATAAGTTCCATTTCCTAAAGCAACTTTGGATGGTAAATGTTAAATTATTATCAGTTGATGTAATTTCTGTTCCAAACTTGTTAAGAAAATTTAAAACGAAACAGAAAAGATCCTATCTTTATTCAAAATGTTCTTAACTTTAGGTCTAATCTTAATTTTACTATATTTAGGTCAAAGGTAAATTACCCACAACTACATCTATATAGGACAAAGGCAGAAAGGTTTAATTTATTCAAATATATTAGCCTCAAGTTGGGAAATTTGATCACTTCCAATTGAAAATGTTTAAAATTTTCTTGTTCTGAAGTAAATTAGAAAATTGTACTTAAGAATATTCCTAAATAGCTTTATGAAATAGAGCCCAGTAACCCAAAACCAATCAGCCATAAAGACAGATATTATAACCAATGCTCAAATACGGGCATAAAAATCCACATAGACTTGCTTGTGGACAAACTTGATTTTGGCCCTTATGCGCAAATGTCAATAACTTTGCAATGCAAGCTTTGTTTGACATGAAATGTTCACTATACACGGTTAAGATACTATAGTTTATGAATATTTGAAATTTATTCTTAAATTATTTTCCAATTTTAAGTTACGTGACCTTAAACTTCAATAACGCTTTTATTGGTCCATACTGTAGAGTATAATTAGAGTATTATCATCACTGGGACGCATCAATCTGAGATAACTTAAGGAGGGGCTTCTGTGCATAATCAACAAACTCAGACGAGCATCAGTACAACAAATTGAGGATTGAGAGCCACAAGGCTGTATTAATTTTGCAATCCAACAATTAATCCCTTGAACAAAAGATTTCAAGACCTAATGGTGCTTTTCGGATGAATGAACTATCACATGTGTATGTATGATCATTCATACACATTAACAGTTTATTTACTGTACTATTTTTGATATGTTAGTTACTGTAATGTGCATATGTGGAAGAAATAAATTATGTTACGTTATGTTATCTGGAAAGATCATTTGGGCCTTGAAATCATGCTTACAAAATTAATTGCAGAATTATCTACCCCTTCTCTCTGGTATTGGATAAACACCTATTAATTTATAATTTTCCTACACTCGATCAAAACATTACCCATACATGTTTAATTCAGAAATGGCACACATTGTTTCAGCCTAGCTACATAGAAGTAGTAAGCACTAGACTCTGAAATTTGACCCTTAACCGCTTCCTGTTGTAGGGCGTATGGGGTACGCCCTAAACTACTGCCAGCCACAGGCTAAGGGCGTATGGGGTACACCCTTACTAACACTAGAGTATAACTAATTTCATGACCTCTTACCTTCCAAAACACAATCACAGGCAATGTATACAGTTCATAAGGGTCTATTAGGCTGCTGTTTCATTGAATTATGTAGAATATTTCTAAAGATAAATTTAATTTACTTTAGGTGTCAGATTACAGGTCAAATGCCATCAGCCTGGGGCAGAAAAAGTGGTCAGACTGGAAAGGGTTAAAAATAAACTTGCTGTTCAATATATAATTCTACCATTAAAGTCAAGTTAGTTTAAACAATAAGTGGCTCGCTTGCAGTATGGATGGTCCTCCTGAGTTAGTACCCCACTTGTGCCAAAAAGTTGAGTGTGCTTGGCTCTTGGACAAGGAACTAACTGCTAATTATCTCATGGAAACCTATACGAAACTTGTGAAGCTGATCTGGGCAGTGATTGTGCGCATATATACATATGTGGGCTGATCAAGGTTCAGCTTTCCTAGAGGTTGCCGCAGAACCTGATATGATGCTTGGTGTAACATTCAGCTTACTTGGGCCACAGTGGTCAGCGAACACCTGTAAAGAATGCCGAATGCCAAGAGGGAGCAAAACTCTATGTTTTGGGTAGAACTGCAACGAGAAATTATTTTAATGTGTCCTATCTAGATGGGTTCTATTGACCCACTAGAGTGGACACAAAATCAGACTGTTGCACTGGACCCTGCAGGAAGGGTTAAGTCATTGCAGGGGTCAAATTTCAAAATTGGATACATTTTGTTTAAAACCATTCTTATATGTTCCTTTCAGGAAGCAGAAAATATACTTGACGCATCTCTGATGAAGGGATTTTGAGTTGTATTCAAAAACATGAAAGGTAATTACAGGGGTCACATTTCGGGCCTGTGGGAGTCAAAAGTGTTGGATTTTGTTCATTATTATGTTCTGAGCTGTCCGATTTACAGTAAAATCAGACAGGGATATCAGACAGAATACAGAATATCAGATTTTGAACATAATAATGATAAAATTGGATGGATTTTTTCACATGATGCTCAAAGATGTTGGTCTTGCTATGAGTTTTAAAAATATTGGGCTCGACGCTGCACGTATTGCACGATATTTTGTAAAACTCATATAGCTCAACCGATATCTTTTGTATCATGCTCAAGCCATCCAATTTCATATCAAAATGGTCTCAAAATATTTGTCTTGCAAAACTGTCTACACAATGTAATATTTCTAACATCTTCAAGTAATCGTTTCTACATATAAATCAAAACTCTTCATTGCAATTGGTGCACATAACAAAAACTTTATATCGACCTGTAACCATAGCAACAGTTGATCGTAGACATTGGAAAATATTACTTTGTACAGACAATTTTTCAAGACGAGCAATTTGAGACCATTTTGAACAAAATAGGACACTTTTGACATTTTTGGATCCCATAGGCCCATCCCATGACCCTCGGTATGACCTTTCGTGTTTTTGGATATAACTCTTGAAGCATTCATCACAGATGGGTCAAAGTATACTTTTTCTGCATTCGTTATGATGAGAGAAACATGTTAGAATGGTTTTGAACAAGATTTGACCAATTTTCAAATGTGACCCCTGCAATGACTTTTTCCCATTCAACAGACTGATTTTGTGGCCACCCTAGTGATGTTACCTATGGTCCATAGAACCCATGTAGATACGACACATCAAAATAATTTCTCATTGCAGGTAAACCTGTTTTGCTCCCTAGGTAATATGCAAGAGCTGTCACAGTACTAAAAATAGCACATTTTGTACAATTTAACACTTGCAATATCTGTAACAGCAAGCATATTATCTGCGGTGATCGTCATTCCATAAGGAGACACCAATCCCTTTGCAATACAAGCCACTAAAGTCCCAGTCACACTACAATATTGCTCAATAACACCTGACCCATCTACTGCGACTCCATCTTTATTCTTTTCAGTATTTCTCCCAACCAGCAAACACTTAGTCTGATCGTCATAACACACACCCCCTGGCATAGAAATATATAAAGCCAGAGTTTCTTTTCCCGATTGTAGATCATAAACATGTATTTTGTTGTGGGTGTCTTGCAAGCCATACATCACAGCGACACAAGTCCCTTGCAAATCAACAATATGAACTGGCATAACTTTTACCGGTATGGTTCTAAGAAGATTACCAGACTTATCATGGACGGTAACGACAGGTTTTTCCACATCCCTATTTTTACCACTCTTGATGACAGATCCACACAGAATCTTGTCATCTTTAGTTGCAGTTATAGACATTGTAGTTTCCTCTGTTTTCTGTTTTTGATCTAAAATCACTCGTACCGTCTTCTGCAGTATGCCTTTGACAGAAAGTACATCATATCCCGATGCCCACTGGGTAACAAAACACTGGTCTTCCTTTGCAAGCATTGCAATGTCCAACGGGCCATCTTTTCCAGCACCAGCAACAGCAAATTGGTATAGCTTCTTATAATTGGATTCCTCCTTTTGAAAAACTATCACCTGCTTCGGGTTGGATTGGAAGTCACACACTGACAGTAAGCCCTTTGCATTTGATGCTATACCCGATGCATGCACAAACTCGCCAAACTCTTGCACAAATTCTAATCGTATCGGCGTCAGGATTCTTCCCAATTGCACACTGGGTACGAATTTACTCACATTCTGATCAATGTGAGTTTTAGATGGGTTCACAATTTGCAGTTTTCCAAGCTGGCTAGTCAGAGTATCAGTCTGAACATGAAATTCATCATCCGTCATGTTCTGCAACTTGGATTGCGAAGCTTGGACGTTTTTCAGTTTGGTCTCAAGTTGTTCTATTCGTTGCTGGATTTGGAAATGGCCACTAGTGTGTTTGATTTGCTGCTTCAATTCTGTGGCTTTGGCAATCACATCCTGTATAGATTTATCAATCGCTTTCTCTTCACATTCAACTAATTCCTGAATCTTCTTTTGTGATTTCTTCAAAGAATTCAATTCCTTGATTGCCTGTTCTTTCTTCTTTTGAAATTCAGTTTGCATATATTCTTTGCGTTGTTTAATCCCTTCTGGGTGCCTCTCGGCAAGATTTCTGACAGCCAGACTCGTAGTCAGTCCATTAAGTCCTTGCTTAGGTAGATTGGAAACCTTGTTACATTGTGGGCACTTGATTATCCGCAGCCCGCCTCCTGCATTTTTGACCATCTTCTTGAGGCAGATGAAGCAGAGAATGTGTGAGCATTTGGAGAGATTTTTTGGTATATGAGGAGGAACATAGAACTGGAAGCACACAGGGCAAGCCAGCTCTGCCTCAGCAGCTGACGCAAATTTGGCAGCCATGTTTTACACCAAATTATCTTAACGTGCAACCTGCACAATGTATAGTAGTGATTATGTATTATGACCATTGACTGCTTTATCACATATAAATCCATCATTCTCACAGTATTTCTAGAGAATATAAAATCACAATTTAGAAGAAAGAAACAGTTCATGAAAAAAAAAAAAAAATTGAAGTAATAACCATGGAAAAAGGAGATATCTCTTTTTCATTGTATAACTTTGTACTTTTTTTCTTACTTTACATTAAAACAATTGAAATATTGAAAAGAATATTTTATACACTTTCAATGTTTATCAACCACAAGTCATTCCAATTGATGAATGAATGAAAATAATCATAATAAGAAATGATCAATGAATAAGTCAATCAAATCAATTTCTGTCAAAGATGGTCACATAAGTATAGTTTGTCTGGATATCTGGGGTAATTGATTACCTATCATAGTAATAACAATAATGTCTATAATGAGTACGGGGCAAGGACTTCCCACACCAATATTTTGAACAAGGGGAAAGTAACACCCTTATAGAAAGAGAAAATTGGGTAAGGAAAAGTGTGGATTGCTGAGATGCAACTTATATCATCAGAATTTCCAGACACATAGAAATGGTTAAGATGAAAAAAGCACTCTTCTATTGTTTTGGAGAACTAATATCACCGAAATATTTGGTAAGTGGGGGATGATCCATATACACATCGCCCAATGTACATATGCGAACAAAAAATCAGCACATGTAGGCTAAAATGAGAAAATTATTTGAGTATACATTAATTTTACATTTTCAATGGCTTTTAAAAAAATGCATTCAACAAATTGCACAAATCTACTCCCAAATTTCAATAACTTCCCCCCCCCCCTCAGACAGACCCCCACCACCACATGCACAGTGCGCGCACATTGCCACTTACTCGGCAAATCATTACCCCGATATAAAACTTTTATTTATGCCGTTGACAAGAATAGTGTTATTTTATCACCATTTCCTAGTGTCAATCACTGGTTGTTTTTTATATAATGTTGTGAATTGGACTCAAGTGCAGGTAGACAAGTCACTGCCCTGTTTTGATATGATGAGGCACAACTCATGCAAGAAAGGCCTGGGCCCACCATGGATCTGGATCTGGATCT
>JXSR01S010269.1:45653-61869 GCA_000969725.1 Ophiothrix spiculata
GTGCATCAATATACTAACGTACAATCATATGCTTTTAGAATGTACCAATATTTGTCCAATTAGGGAGCACATCCTATAGGCAAAACAATTATTTAGTGGACAGTATAAACAAAATTCCAGAGTTCGGGGCTCCTTGTTTGTAAATGCAACCCCTGCATGGATTTTTGTTTTTAAAACCTGTTCAATAAATATTCATTTTGCCTTTAGTCCCTTACAATAACATCATTGGCATGATTGCTAAATCAATCACAATACATTGATATATCACAAAAAATGATTCATGAATAGAATCTATAAAAGTCATCCCTAGAAATCCTTTCACAAACAAACAAGGCCCCTTATCTTGTTATTTTTTGACACACATGCAATTTTTCACAGATTGCCTTCTTCATACAATTACACATTAGCTCATTGAGTTTAAGTCCATCATTTCATCAAGTTTAAGAATTATTCAAAAGTGAACCTACTTAAGGTATAAAGGCTTGAGAAGTCTACTAATAGTAATCAGAATATTGACAAGCTTGGCTTTATGAAATCAATTCTAAAATTTAAGATAATTGTATTATGTTTTTAACATGATTATAAAGCTATAGTATTTCAGATATCATGCAATTGGTCAAGATTCATGCTGGAATAGACTAAAACTACTACTCCTTTTTTCAGAAAAAAAATACACACTTCATAATGCTCCTCTTCCAAAACCATTCCTAAAAATATATCATACACAGACTTCAGAGCTTTGTTACGGCTACAATTATTTCCTGGGGAATTTTGATGAATATTGATTTGTATATAAAGGGAACTGGTCATGACATACAAATATAAATCTTGATATAATATCTAGAAACACTTATGGAAATTCACAACGAAGTTCTGTGTCAATTTATTTGGCTGTGTACGTAGACTGGTGATGCTATGCCATTAACTAAACGAAAATGTTGTCTTGCCACCTGGGGGCGCTAGCACCTTATGACCCGGTTTGTTTCTGATTTTATCATCCATCTGATCACCTGTAAAAACATGAAAAAAAGAAAAGAAAATTATTAAGATGCTGTTTGCAAAAGAAAACAAAAGTTGACATCAGAGACCATGATAAATACATCCCAAACATTTTTAGTTACAATTCCAACCTGGATTGGCATCAGTAATAAAGCTGGCAACTCGCAGATTAACAATTTTTTTGTCCTCCGATTTGGCCATGTACAGCAACCCCTGTGAAAGAGGCTGCAACCCTAAAAAGAAATTTATTAAATACTCTGGGCTACACTTTGTTTTTTGAAACTCTTCAGAAACCTTTCGGTTCTTATGGGGAAAATAAACACAAAATAAAAATCACCAGCTAAGGAGACACAATTTATTTATCAATTCATACCAATTATATATGAAAAAATAATGGGGTGCGGATGTTACCAAATGAAATGGAACTCAATTTATTAAAGTAAAACTTATGCAAACCACTGATTACAATGCCTATAGTCAAACAGTTCCTTGTCTGTCAATTGAGAAAACCACACTAGAGTTCCTCAAGGCACCATACTTGGGCCATTATCTGGAATTTGTATCTACAAATTAAATTGTGAAATGAAACAAAGTTAATTGTCAATGGTAAATCTATGTGTAAGTATGAGTAAGTAGTGCTAGACGGGACCTTTGTTTTAGTCACTTCGAAAATGTTTTCACTTTTTATTAGCTAGAATTAACATATTGCTTTGCTAATTGTGTTAATTGGTATTTGTGCTTGTCAGTAATGTTAATATTGATGAGTTTTGTATTACAACAATGATGTTCTTGAGGCATACTAATATTGAACATGCTTGAGTGACATGAGTAATATGAATGATTATGGTTTGATGAATGATATATGTGTGAGTGATGCATGAGTTAGATTGAGCTTGTAAAGAGTTAATGTGATGAAATCTGAGGAAGCCTAGCACCTGCAGGTTACATATTTTAATCTGTCTTCAAAATGTTATGTGATAGGGTGGACACCTATCATATGAAATGTTTTAAGTAACATTTACCATGTGTTAGGCTTTCCCAGTGATGAGAAATCCGATACATAGTGGATAACCCTACATTTGACATATCTACATGTCCACTAGGGCAGTGACTCTGTGGCGAGTTTTCTAATGGTGCACAGCCAGGGGTCCTGGGTTCGATTCTGTGTCGGTTTTCTAATGGTGCACAGCCAGGGGTCCTGGGTTTGATTCTGTGTCGGTTTTCTAATGGTGCACAGTCAGTGGTCCTGGGTTCGAATTCTGTGATGGTTTTCTAATGGTGCACAGCCAGGGGTCCTGGGTTTGAACCCTGGATGATTCCGTATTTCTCAGTTTATATCACCCATCTCTTGTCTGTTAATGTGGATTATTATGACATTGGAGGTGTCTGATATATTGCAATTGTTACTAGGACATAATGATATTAAATATGAAGTTGATTAACCTACTGGGTTAGCGCTGCATTACATGCATTGTATGAATCAGATTAAAGGAAATGGCAAATTTTAGGAGGAATTCAACACTCACCTATTGATATTAAAACCTGCTACTTGCCTTTTGTTTTAACATAAAGAAATATATAGGTATTGTTATTTGTTTGTGGGATCTGCAAGTATTGTCTTTACATGAATAAATACCGAGGTTTAGAATTTTGATTTTAATATATATCCTACAATATATCCAACAAGAACTCGCCCTTGACATAATTAATAAACCGATTTGAGTTATAATGGTACAACATAGCATGTGATAATTTGTTATAAGTTTTGTTGTTCGTTTTTAATGTAAGAAGCAACGCTATAAAATACTACTGTAAACGCCAATATTTTTGCGCTCAGTAATTTTCGTGTTAAAGCCAATTTAGGACCAATTCACACGTTTTTATTTTCGCGCACGTGAAGATTGGCTGAGTAAGGAATATCCTTTGCAACAAATACACATTGATTTTCGCGGTACATTTATTTTCGTGCTTACCCATTTTGCGCGAAAAGCACGAAAATAATTGTAGCGCGAAAAATACCACTTATACAGTAGGAGCTAGACTACATACTTCTTAGAAAGGTGTTAGATTAACAAAACACCCATTAATGTGCATGAAGATCAAAAATGATATAGACCAGCAAAAGCTTAGAAGTGTTAACCAGTTTGGTGTTAACATTTTTTGCACTGGCGCATTTGAACATATCAAATTGAAAATGAACAAATTAGGACCTATCTGAGTGTCTGTAAAAAAAAAATCAGGTAAAAAATTTGCACTTTGTGCTGTTTTAGGACAGATAAGTACAACATTTTTAAAATCAAAAACCCTGTTGTTTTATAGTTAAATATTGAAGAGAGTTAGATTGAAATTAAATACAACTTTTTTTTATGACAACACATACTCTTCCCAAAAGTGTGGTTGTCAGTGTGGGCTACCCAAAGGCAGTTTTATTTAATTAACTCATTCAACATTTGCAGAATAAAATCTCTGTATAACATGCATCTACTGGTCACTTAGCATGTGTGATGTGAACTATAGGCAGTTATTGTGCATTGTTTATGACTATTATTGAGGCATTACCTGGTAGGTAATTCCTAATAAGCAAATTGATGCATTCATACTAACTGTTACCTCAAAAGGAGCATAGTCTGATTGCTTCAACTTTTTTTCAAAGTTTTTGAAATTTTGGCACCAAAATATTGCTCATATTTGTTCACACAACCCATGTACAATTTCACAGCTGAGTTATGTTCCTTTTTGGAAATATGGGTGAAAATGTGTCCAATTATTGTAACTATAATTAATTTACATAGTAAAGTATAGGCAGCCCTGAAAAATTGGACCATGCTCCTTTAAGCCCCAGTGTTGGAGATCTAACCTGTTCGGCAAGAAGCATCAGTTGGGGTCCAAGGCAATGGGTGGAGGGGTTTGTAATGGAGGCAATCAGTATATCTTGGGATGCAAATTCCAATTGGCAAATTCAACACCTTCCTATTAACCGTCACCAATTATTTCCCATAATTCCATTCAAAGTTTGAAATCAATAGCTCAAAACAACCCACAGTAAGAACAATCTCCCATGGACATACACAGTTGAATGCATGTTTTAATTCTGGCATAGCTCATTAAAAAGTCAAGTGACCAATAAATTAAAATTACCTTGATAAAGGTCACACTACTAGCTCTATGAATATGTAAACAAATCTCTGAGAGCTTGTGTTTTCACACCCATATTACAGTTTGATTTAGCAACAAATTCATTAACTTCCCATTGAAATATATATAGTTGTAATTTAATGACCTCGCTGAACATTCAATTGGTTCATTCATGCTCACTGAGCTATTACTATGTGGGAAGGCTTTAAATCAATCTCAAAGACCAATTGATGGAGATCTCTTCTGGTTAACATTGGGGCCCATGGTCATGGGTGGATGGCATTTGTAATAGAAGCAATTGGTATGTCTCTTATACTTAGTTGGTGTAGGGGTCCTTGCAGTGGGGGGGGGGGGTAATCAGTATATTCTGGTATGCAATATCCAATGAGCAAATTCAATGCCTTCATATTAACCCGTACCTGATAGGCTGAAGCCTGATTGATGGAGATCTCTTCTGGTTGGCGTAGGAGCGTCGGGGTCCATTGCCATCGGTGGAGGGCGTTTGGCATCTTTGGGTGGTTGGGTACCTTTCTTCCACACTGGTCCATCATATCCATCTCTTGGCACTCTGATTGGTTGATTCACCTAGAGTAGAAAATATAACGACCCATTGAATGAAGACTACACAGCACAAGCAAAGAAAATGATGGTTATTGTGAAATTTTCTGATCCACTGACTTAGCCTTACATAAATAATCATTCAATTTTAGCATAGCTACAGTAAATATTCAATATGCTTACAAGTCCCTTATATTGTTTGAGACTGACGAAAGAGAATCTTTTTTATGAGATACGTACATTTATGATAAAAAGTCAAAATAGTCCACTACATGGCGGTTCAGAACACTTATGACCCAAATTAGAGGTCAATTTTCAGATAGAGGTTGTGTCTCAATCAACTTCAGTTTGCGAAGATATTATAAAGGGTAAGATATAAACTAGAGATCCTCAAATAGCGGCGCATGCACCAAATTTTTACTTAATTGACTAATACAGGTTGGCGCTTTTTCTCTCCAAAACCACTGACAAAGAAATACATTAAAAATATACTGGAAAAAGGAGTATTTGGAGCTTTAGCCTTCAATTTTCTCATTTACTTGGCACACTAGAAGAACTAATTGAGGACCCCTGATATAAGCCATCCTTGAAATTTTGATTTAATTTGCGTCATTAGGTCTTAAGACACAGTCCCATGTGCAAATCCTGCTTCAAACTGGCTTGTTATGAAAGTTTCTTGCAGTTTTGGTTTTCAACCTGCTCTTATTGATTTGCAATGCATTTGGTACCACACATGTTGCTCTGCAAGTTGCCTTACAACAATCACATATGGCCTTAGTTAGCTATTTTCAACAGACAACAGACTATATAGATGGACTTGCTAACTCTACTTGTGTCATTGCGATTTATGGATTTTGGGTGCTGTTAAATCAAGATAATACAGTAAGGAACTTCCAAGGATCAACTACATAGGAAAGCACACTGAAATGCTCGCAATTCAATCATGGAAACACCCGCAACCCAACGTGCACTGCACCACACGCAGGATACAGCACTTAAATGAGTACAAGTCAAAGCAACAGGTTGAAGACAAAGGGACAATGAAAAGAAGACTTATATATTTACCTTATCTCTGATTAATATCCTTGAGTATGCCTCTGCAGCGTGGAGTTCTCGTGGGATAAAGCGCCCAGCACCTTGGGTTACATGTAACTGCAGGACAAAAGCAAACGATAATTTCAAGTGAGAGCGTTTATTCCAGCAGATGGGACTATCTTAACGCAGAGTGCTCAATGCTGATGCAGAGCAAATAGCATATAATAATATCTCATGGAACAAAAATGTAACTCTGAGTTTCATGCTAAAGTGATCTTTAGACAACTGAAAATCCGTGCAGATATGTTTTCTGAAGATTGCCTCAGCGAGAAACTCACAAGTTACGACTTTGTTCCAAGAGATTTACTATGAGTAAACACACTATGTAGAAAATTGTCTGGACAAAGAATATATTAGAGTGAAAGGTTTTCATGACTTATTTCAAAATGTTTGTAAAGAAGTATGCAACTGTTTGCCAAAATGTAATCACTATATCTAACTTTCAGCTTTAGTTGAGTCTTGCAGTAACTCTTAAAGGTGCAATTCATGATTTTATTGTGATGAAAACCTCTACATTTCTAGCGTATTAAAAAGAAGACCACAACATAAATGTATGCTGAAAATTTGACTTGATTCGGACCATTTGTTTTCAAATTACAAGCTTTTAAGCATTTCAAAAATATTCCCATAAACTACTGTGTTGTAATTACTCGACTCGGGCCTCGACAATAATTAGAAAATGACACTCTTTCTCAGTTTTCTCAAAAATGCAAGCACATTTGCAAGAATGGCTTTGGCATTGTAACATATTCCAGTTCATAAATGTGCAAAACTTGGGTCAGTGGTTCTTGAAACGTTTCCTGTCACCTGAAGAACCAGTCACTAACATACGGAGAAACATTTTGAGGTGGTGCATTGCTAAAGCACTGGTGTATGTAATCATACCAGAAGACTATGCATCGATTAACTGATGCCCATCAATGGATATTGACAGACTCAAATGAGATGCACACAGCATCTTGTCTTAACTGCTCGTTTTCATAGACAACTTTGCCATTGGCGACTTCCAGCGTGACAGGCGTGACATTTGCATGAACCTTTTTTTCTCAGAATAGCTGATAAATTTTATCTAAAGGCGATACCACGGAAATATTCCTATATGTTATAGTAAACATTCGATATTGGATGCAAAAAGTGAAAAATTTATTCTAACTCAATCACTGTCTTCACAATGGGGACACAAAGTGTCCGTGACAGGCGTGACCCAAACTGACACTGCCTTTTCAAAAATATGGTTTAATGTTGAATTCTATCTCTTTCCCACGGGAGATTTGATTCCTGTTTATGTTGCAGTATATCTCCTTTCGGGAACCAATCAGGAAACATTTCACTTTTGGAGCTGTAGCTCTTAACTTAGAGAATACAGGCTAAATCATTTCGTGACAGGCGTGACGTGATAGGCGTGACATTTGTGCACACCTAGTAAAACTTGATTTTAGCAATGGGTCTGTTGTTTAATAACGTCTTTATTTATGATTATGATTTATTTTCAACAGTTTTGATACTGTATTATGCAAGTCTAATCTATTTTTGAGCTTTAACCCTTGTCCTCCTGAGCTATTTTTGCAACACGTCCTCCGAAGGGTTGTTGCAAACCCTAATATTTTAGAACGGAACCTCCTATGAACTTGGTTTTGCTAATAATAGATATGTATGATCCTCCCCTATCCAACGAAACCAAGATCATCAAAATCGGCCGAGACGTTACGTAATTATGACGTCATAAAGCACTTTCAGATTGGAAAATCAAGCAAAATTGCATTATGGCAAAATGGCCACCAAAAGCAAAATTTTGCTACAAAAGTTCTAAATAACAGATTTTCGTCGGTTTTTTGCCAATTAAGACAGGAAATGATGATTCTAACATGTCTTTTAAGTTTGAATTTTATAGCATGCACATTTTTTTCAAAATGGCAACTTAACATTTCCGGGATTTCGACTTCGTGACAGGCGTGACCGATTTTGAGATGTAATAGTGGAGAAATAAGCAATCACTGAATGTTTGTTTATTGCTTTGCAGATGTAGACTCCATGATAGAAGATAGATATTGATGTTTCACCAAAACATGACCTTTTAATAAAACACAGCAAAAACTTTTCATGTTTTTCGTGACAGGCGTGACATCTGAAAACGGCAAATTCCAACAACACACTACTCGGCTATGATTAACATTTATTACTAAAACGCGATTGTACTTTAGAGCACAGAGACTTGGGCTTCTCATACACTAATAAGGAAAAGCCTCAGATGTTTTTCTCTGTTTCAGTACCAAATCACTTTTTGGTGCAAATTTGAGGGTAAAATGTTACTAAGGCAACATCCAACTTATACCAGTCATAAAATAAGTTCTATTTGCTTTATGGAAAAAAACAAAAGTAGTTCCTGAGACCTTGACTTGTTTACTTTCAACTCAGGTATTACTTTTATGTCAGAATTGAACTTGAACAATTCATGTATGTGATACAAGATCATGGAATTAGCCCATTGCTAATAGACCATTCCTATAATTGACATACTTACGCCGTTGATGGGGTGAATCCACAGAACTGGACGGGGAATCGGAACTCAGAAGGAGGTCAAGTAGGGTAATATCATACTTGGCCTCATTTCGATTCTCCGTCCGATTCTGTGGATTTACCCCATCAACGGCAGGAGTATGTCAATTATAGGAATGGTCTATAGTGATAAGTGGGTCACCTTGAAACACCATGCTTTCAGGACCCCCAACACCCCGGACAAAGCATTTCATCTTACCTGATCATCTTCATAAACTACTTTGCCGTTGCTAATAGTGATAAGTGGCACACCATGACACACCATGCCTTCAAAGATGTTAAAGTCAACTTTCTGCAGAAACAAAATAACATAACAAATTGGTAGAAGTTTGTGTAACAGAAGGTTCAGACCTCATGGAAAACAAGTTATAATGGAAGAGCTACACTACATAAATTGTCAAAGTCATTTACAGCAAGAGTATATACAAAGTGGTCATGCCTACAGCAGGGGCAGTGCACCAGGGGGCAAGGGGACAATTGCCCCTGACACACCCCACCCCCACCCCCACACACACAATTTATGGAAAAAATAACACAAAAACAGAAAGGTAAAAAAAAGAAAAAGAAGTAACAAATTGGTAAAAACATTGTAAAAAGCTGTAGAGAACTAACTTTTCATCAAATTGTTGTGAAAAATAGAAAATTATGTGTCTCTATTAGTTATCCGTTCCTTTTTAGGCTTTTTTATTTGCTTTTCAGTTTTATAAAGCTACATCAAAATTTTGTGGGCCTCATGTCGCTTGCCCCTCCTAACAATAAATCCTGGTTCCATTTCTGGCTTGCAGCATGTTAATTTTTCTTGTTTCCCCTACCATGAAGCATAAGTCTTGTCTAGTATGTACGGGTAAGTCCTATAAGCCTTACAAGGCAATGCTAGGGTTAAACATACCTGGTGATGTGTGGTTTTGGATATCTTCCTCGTTGCGTTAGGATCCCAAATTACAAGATCTGCATCTGACCCAACTTGGATAACACCCTGTAATCAATATATTTAAAACTGTGTCAATATTTTCGAGGTAATTATGTTAGTCATATAAATTAAAATCACTTTCCCAACAGCCAAAGGCATCACAGAAGAAATTAGTGTTCAAAATGTCTTCTTTGGAGAAAGCACCGAACTTTGCTCATTGAATTTAGACTTTTCCTGTTTGTTTCAGGTAAAGATATGGTGAAGTATATGTGTTTGCCGCTTCTCCTGTCTAAATAAGTCTTATTACAAGTAGAATGAATTGTATCATAGTACTACATTTTACATATTAATAAGCATGAGTGATGAATCTTGCTCAAAGACTCAACACAGCGATAGTTGTGATGGGATTTGAACCCATATAGTTTCAATCAATACCTGCATTATCCTACATCCTATAGGCCAAACAATAATTTACTGGATGGTTCAAATAGAAATCCAGAGTCCGATAAAGTTTTGTTTTGCCTATACTTACTTTGCGTGGATAAAAGTTGAATATCTTGGCAGCATTGGTACTAGTGACTGCTACAAACCTACATGGGTCAAGCTTGCCTGTGTGCTGTAAACAAACATACACAAATAATACATAGTTACTGAATGTTGGGTCTAGCGACTACTTCATTTATGAATCTACACCATTTGGTGTTACAATATCATGATGACATCTTTTGTTCTAGAATGCTCGGAGTGACGGACCTGTTTAAATTGATACCCTATCTTAGACAATATCTGTTTAAAACATAGCTAAAAATTAAAACAGGACTCAATTTTGAGTAGTGTTTTGTTTTATTTGTTCAAGTTTTTGGTGTTGGTGGGAGTGCTTTCCCAATTATATTTGGCAATTTAGACCCCAAATCATCAACCTACCACATCTTCTTCCTTCTTGTAAGTACCACTTTGTAATAAAAAGATAATCACACTACAGATTTCATTTCAAACCCTCTCTGAGACCGGAATGAAATACAATCTTATACTCTTGTGTCATTGAGAATTCGGAGACCTAATTTGGTTTTGATACACTATGCAAATATAGCCTTGTCTCAACAAATCAAGCCTCAGAAGAGTGGAATTGATGTCTTACAGTCAAAATAAAAGCACACATACTACTCCCATTAATGTTGGTCATGTTGGCAATTCATAATCTCTACCCTAAGGGAAAACGTCTGCAACAATAAGATGTTACTGAGATGATAGATTTTGAACATTATGTAACCCATCAAATCTATTACGTGCTATGTAAATTTGAAATGATTTGTTACAATATAGTGAAAGACATCTTGTCTTGACAAGAATATTTTTTCAATTTACCATTTTGATGATCAGCGTAATGAAGGACTTACATTTCCTAATCATTTTAGTGAAGGATCTTGTCTGGACATGATCTGGCTACCATGTTATAATATTAATGAGACTAGCTGAGAATCCATGTAGATTTAAGAACTTCTGGAAATCTCTTCCCAGAAAAAACAGAATGGAAATCAAAACAATTGAACAAATCCAAAATTGCTAAATCTCATAGAAAATAAACATATGTGACCCATCATATCGAAAGCTACCTTAAGGGTCCCAAATTAATTTTTTTGGGTCTTATCTGAAAGATTATATTTTCAGCTTTAAAACGACACCTTGCTTTTGGTTATTAGATGTTTGATTGCAAAGTTACATCTAAATTGGTAAAAGGCATCTGGCTGATTCAGAAAACTATAGTTCTGAGAAAATCTACTTTAAAGTTTCTGTACTGTTCAAACTTGAATGAAGAAAGGATTTTTATCTTGGTTTTTAAAACATTTGTCTTATGTTTTGGATGTTGTAACCTGGTTAATATGATAGAATACACTTCAAAGGTAACGTTTCTGATGAAATTAGAAATTCGACATTGGACGTGATTTTCGAGTAAGCTCAGCTGCAATGGCCTGTATCTCGTAATTTACTATGCCGACCTTAAGGTACCTTTCGATATGACAGGTCACAAATTTTAACATATCATTTTAGAGCTGTATATCTAGACATCTCAGCCAAGTCCTACAAAATTTCAGCTGGTCCAATTTCTCATAACATTTAAAAATCATAAGTAATTTGGGTCCAAACCAATCAAAATACCAATATAATATTTTTATCAACACATGTTAATTAAACATGGGTCAGAGCCAAAAAAGATATCAAGTATTTCCCATCATGCATTTCTTCCTATGAGATTGTTTCAAGCTTTAGTGATGAATTTTGCCTGAAATGCAAGATGACAACAATTAATATTAATTTAGGGCAATTTCGTCACTAAAGTTTGAAATTTCCTCCACAAACAAATCTAGTAGAAGCAATGCATAATGGAAGCACTTGTCATTTTCTTTTGGTAGGAGCAAATATTCATAGCCCATGTGTCGTCGTTCTTACCACTCCTTTTTCCCAGATAACAGACATTCTGTCTTCCACACCGTTGACTCCGTTGGGGATTTTGCTGAAGTTGTCTTTACCCATTGCCTTCTGTTCTTTTGTAAATGTGCAGTTATCTGTGCCTGTAAGTTGTAAGTCGTTGCTGTGGAATTCAAAAGATAAAACAAGAAATGGTACTTGAAATATCAGAGAATAAGCCTTTTGTACTTCCTCATTAAATTTTTGGGGGTTGTTGGTTGTCAATCTTTACACTTGTGGCTATGCTGTTTTGCATGAGAACTTACTCGTGCATTTATGTCTGGTATCTGACTGGTGGATTTGTAACAAATGTATGTTGATACAGTAAGAAAGACAAGAGCCTTCTGCATCAATTTTACATGTATTTTTAACTGATAATTTGCTACAGGTAGATTAATTGTCACAATTGTTTCACTTCATTCAGGCATTTTACATTGGAACAGATGGAGCAGCAAATGAACTGAAAACCAATGCAGATATACCCCGAATCAAACCAGGGACTCGTTGGTGCAAAATGACAAGTTTCACTGTACCAATCCACTTTCTTTAAGATCCCTGATAAGCAACCTGAACTCAACATCATTTGGCAATTAATGTACACTGAAATGGTTTGACCATCGGTTGAGAATGGACAACAACAGCATTCCAGATTGTTAGACCCTCGATTCTCAAGTGGCAGTGGTAGAGGGTGATGATGATGGTATGGACCTGATGATTTCAGGGGATGATTTAGTACCCATTTTTATAGACTACAATGGGCAGTCAAATGGCCAACTCTGTCCCACCCCTGTCACATCTCTGTAGTAAGATTCTAAATCATCATATCCATACCATCATCTTCACCACTGCCACTGAGGAGACTCTGAATATCTGGAATTCTGTTTATAGACAAGATGGATAGACAGGATAAAAGTGGCCTAATAAGTACCTATGGTTAGGCAATATAGCTTACTTAGCCAGGAAGTCCATGAGATACCCTGGCGTAGTGGGATCTGGTCTCACAGCAGTTCCATGACATGAGGGGCGGCATGCCACCAGTCATTGTTTAAGGACAAGATGGACATTAGAAAGGTGGCCTAACAAGTACCTTTAGTTAAATAATAACTTACTTAGCCAGTAAGTCCATGAGATACCCTGGCGTGGTGGGATCTGGTCTCAGGGGAGGTCCCATTACGTGAGCGGCGGCATGACACCAGTCGTTGTTAAAATAATGTGTACCGTCTGTTCCTAAACCTGCTGCTATTGGTTCACCAAATACTACTTTACCTGCACAGAAAGAAATAGAATTACAAATTAAAATATTTAAATAAAATATTTAATGACAGGAAATATCTGTCACCTTTCAGTTCAGGACCAATGCTTAGATAACATCCATGTGTTTTAGATGCAGCTTTATATTTCAAGATAAAGATTCCAAGTTACATTTCAAAGATTCAATTGATTATCTTCTGATTCATAACATTTTGAACATTATCGTGTGTTTAAAACAAGCTCAAAGCTCTTGATTTAGTTAGCATCCTCTGAAATGCAGAATATTATTAATTTCAATTCCGTTGTCGTAAATAATCAGTGACTGACTACACATTCAAGAAACCATGCATGTGTCTTATACATGGGTCTAAATGGGATGATCACAATTCGTCATGTGAGTGCAAGAAAGTTGTATCTGCAATAGCTGCCATTTGTCATTAATTTAGATTGCACGCTGTATAATCTCCAGTCTTGAGTCAGTGGCTCTTGAAATGGTGAAGAACCATTTCAAGAGCCATATCCATTTCAAGAGCCACTGACATATGGCAGGAAAATTTTGAGGGATTTTTCACATTCTAGTGACATGGTGTTTAATAAAAATAAATTAAGGCAGCCGTTGCAGATACGACTTTCTTGCACTCACATGACGAATTCTCTCTGAAATTTAGAGAATCTTTAGTTATTCATTTATTAAGAGAGAATGAAGTGTCATGGATTAGTGTCTGACTGATCTACCAAAGATCAGAATCGGCCGATTCCGATCTTCGATAGTTTCAAATCGGCCGATTCCGATTCTCTATGTGTACCTCTAATATGAAGGCCAATAAATTGCTGATATTAAGGCAATATCGGTAATCCATCGATCATTTACGTATCCTGTGGTTGTCAAAGTTAATTCTAGCCAAAAATATGTATAATGTTAATAGTAATTTGGAAGTTCCCTTTTGGTTCTGGTAAGTCCGGTTTGTACTTAAAGATGCAATTAACTCGAATTTTCACACTTTTCCTTGGGTTCATTGAATCAGTTTGTGAGATCGGCGGAATAAAGATTTGTTCGTAAATTCCAATTCCAATCAGCTTAAAATTGGTCCGATTCCAATCCATCCGATCAAATCGGTCAGACACTATCATGGATTGAACCATGATGATCTTGAGGGAACTTAGCAGAATCAATGAGAATCATGCTAATCATGTCTTGGTTATTACAATTGCCACATGTTCACCATGTTCTTTTTTTTTAAATCATAATAATCACAGTAGCTCATAAGAATTGTGCCAAGTAAAAACCCAGTAATGAACACAATAATCGTCGGCTGTATCACATACGGTTCTATCTCACGAAATATGTGTTTCCATTCATAATAAGCTTGAAAAACACCGATTGTGTTATTCATTACCAGGCAAAGGTGATATCATAAGAAAACAATTTAAACTTTTTAATTTAGTAAAAATAAAAATTGGTTATCTAGCAAGCACTGTTTTATTTAACTGTGAACTTATAGATCAGTATGTGATAAAGATTTTATGTGTTTTCCAAACGATGTCCAAGATAGACCCAGAGAGATCCGTATGCAACGTAATCAATGCCATATTATAAAACAGTGTGATTGTCATATTGGTGTTTCACATACGGTTCTATCTTTGATAGAACCCTATGTAGTTTTTCATTAATCGCATACTAAATTGTGTGAGATAGGATCGTATGTGAAAACATTAATTTGAATTTATTGCACATTAATCAAATTTGTTAATTAATATCTAATTAATTAGGTAGAAACCACATCTTAAATTCTGCAATCTTGAAGAGTTCAACATCAAAGTATTAATTCCCAATATTCTCAGAAATGTCAAAACACGAGATAGAACCGTATGTGATGTAGCTGACAATGTGATCAGAAACCATTTATATCACAGAGATCACAAAGACACAGTATGTACACGTTAAAATATTTACATTCATTACAACAAATGGGATTCATGCAAGTATTAATATGGAGAAGGGGACAAGGAATATTTGTTGTTAAAATAAAGGATACTATATAGGGGTAATGTCACCAGAACAACTGTAATACTGCATCTATTCCCAAATAAAGGTTATGATTTGGAAAATACAAACTAATTTATTTCCTTGTATGGTCATATTAGTTTATGTGCTTTAATTGGCTGCTTTCTGCATATACCTCAAGGTTTATAGAATTAACTCTATAAAAGAATTTAATCAGACCCTGCACTGATAAATTTCATAACAACTTCCCTCTTAGTTATCCATGACTTAATTAAAAGCTATGTTTCAAGTAGAGTGTCACAAATTTATCATCCTGATAAATGCATACATGCACGTTGAGCATGAATTGCTTATGAAAACATTAATGCAATATAAATTTCAAAAAAGGTTAACTTCAATGTGTAAATGTATTTGCTATTAACAAAATCCCAAATTGTCTTAGTGATATTTAATTTCATTGTGCAAAAAGAACGGGAAAAGTAAGATTAACAGAATCCAAAATTAATTCAAAATTATCGACATATGGGAAATATTAGCTGAACAATCTGGAACGAATCACAATTATTAATAAAAACAATCAGCATAATCTCATAACCCACCCTCCTAAAAATAATTGAAATTATTAATGATAAAGAGTCTGGATGGGGGACATTTGTTGATATGTAGGTATACGGATGCAGAACCAGGAACATTTGCATTTTTTTTAGCCACACAGATTTACAACGGCCCCTTCCAATTGTGAAAAATGGCGACATTCTAGTTTTATTTTTCAAACTGATAATTTCTTCTTTGGTTCACACATCATTTACCAAAATGCGTCTTTGAAAAGTGTAATTTACATGGTACTAACTGTTGTTCAAGCAAAACTGGCATACATTTGAGTAGTATTTTGTTATCTCCTCAGGTTTATTTACTGGGTGGACATCAACATTTTTGGCCATGTGTCTGTACCCAACCGAAATCTGAGTAAAACCCCTCTCAACTCCCCCGGCAATAAATGCTTAAAAATGATCATTTAAAACCAGGTTAAGTGCATATCATTCATTTTCATTCTTATACAATAACTTGGGTAGCATTCGTTGCCGCTGTCTACAAGCTTCTCATGCAGTATGCAGACTGACAACATAGTGGAGGTAATATGATTTATTGGCATTTAAGCGTTTATGACAGTTTGCTATTCAGTTAAATTGCAGATATAATGACAGCGAAGAATATTTCATGAGATATTAAGACTGTATTAT
>JXSR01S010269.1:70647-97740 GCA_000969725.1 Ophiothrix spiculata
GATAATTTGCGATGTTAATTTCCGGATCTATATATGTTGCTTTACATAAAGTGATAAGTTTACAGCTGTTCAATGTTTTTATCTGCATTGTAGTACAGTTGCAAGCTTATTTGCATAAATGTTAAAATGAATTGCTACCTGCAAATCTTGACCCCCCCCCCCCCAAAAAAAAAAAAAGAGGAGAAAGAAAAAGTAGTTGATTTATTGGATGTCTGATTAAAGCGCAGTGGACATTACAGATGAATGTATTGACTGTAGTAAATGAAGGAAAAAATAGTAAAGCGTCTACATGGTATCTGCCATCTAAATATAATGCCATAACAAGAACATCATAAACTCTCAGACCTAGAACTGAAGCTTCAAAAAAAGAGCTGAAAAACATTAAAATTTGGACCAAAGAGGTTAGTTTAGGATGGTTTAACAAGAAAAGTATAATAAAAAGAGCTGAAATCAGCTGAAAAGATTCAGGTCTGAACTCTGATGACAAGCCATCGAATGTGGGAATTTGTTACGCTGTGCAATAAATTTTCACAAATTCTGACAAACCAACTTGAAATATGTTCAGTGTCAGAGCAGCTTTGTGTTTAATAAAATACACTAAAGAACAACTTGGTGTGTGTCCCCCCCCCCTCCTCGGGTGTCACCATCTTTCATTCTACCTACCTCATCTATAATGTCTCCGTTTTCTGCGTGTACTAGAGCTAATGCACCATGCTCTTTGAGACAAGTCATAGCCTTATAAAGCTGAAATACAAGAAAGCAAAAACGCAAAGAACATAATGATGATTGATAGAGTGAATATACTGCGTTGTCATGGATGAGACAGAAGGCCAATCTAATGCAGAAATGATTCTATTGCCTCATCTAAGATAAATGCACTAAAGTATTACTTGCAACAAACAGTAAAATAGAGTATTTATACATTTCTAAATCTACTGGACACATCGATTTTAGAAAATCTTAATAATGGTGGATTACATCTGCCACTCAAAATACTGCACGCCAATACTTTCAAATGACATACACTTAAATTCAGATATAGTGTGCACTTTGTCTTGCTCTGAAACATGTTTTTTTTCACAACACCAACAGGTCTACTTTGCTGAAGAGGTGATAAAATCAAATCTGCAGTCATTCTAAATCAAGAGGTGATTTTTTTTTTCAGCACATTACAGGAATTGGGAAATGTGCACTATATCAGAATTTCAGAGTATACAACCATTCAATAACAACTTCCTGTTTGTTTTATTACAGATTTAAAAAGAATATATCTCTGCCTTGCTTGAAATTGATTCTCTGAAGCATGGCTTATTACAGAATACGAAAATACAAGGTATCTTGCACTATAGTTTGCATCTTTGAAATATAAAACAGTTGCAACAACTACAAAAATCTATAAAAATAATTTGTTAAAATGAAAGCTGATATTTTTCAAGGTATTAATATTTTTTCAAAGATAACAAATATTTTTAGAGAAAAATTAATTGTGTCAGAATACTACTTTTGTGTGTATTTTGCTAAAATAAAAAATGCATACTTTACTGGCGGCGATATTGACAGGTAAGAAAAATAATTTTCAAATTATTTCACTTCGGGGTTTTCACATCTTGGTAAAAATGTTCTGCAAGTCACACAGTGTTCTAATTAGCAATTTTACTTTTAAATTAAGATTCTATATACATTTATGATTGTCAATGGATTGCAAAGAGCAAATTTGAGACAAATTCATGACACAAGTGTGTGTACAAGTTAATAGCTTGGTCTTTGTATTACATTACCATGTTTTTAGCATTATAGTTTATTAAATACTTCTTTACTGCGCAGCATTGTGGCACCGTAAATACGATGCCAAGTGCTCCACTTTTTTTTGCATAATGTTTCCAGTCGACAAATGGCCCGAACATCAGGAAGTGAGGGAGACCCCATTTGGTGACTGGGGGATCCAGTCTACAATAACTCTGCACTACGAGTGTGAACAAAATGGTTCTCCTTTTGATTTCTATGTATTATCAGAGATGCCACTTTGGTACGGAAAAATATAGGAAATGAGTCTCAATTTTAGGATAATAATTTCAAGCGGAGGGAGAAAAAATTCTCCTTGGAGAAGATTTATATGTACTTTTCATGCATATGTTGACCCTTTTTAACCATTTTTATGCAACTTTCTACCACCTTAATTTAAAAAAAATCCCTTGAAATTTTGAAATCCTGCTTTTTTAAAAATTAGGAAAAATGGTCCAAAATGCCAAAAAAATTAGGAATTCCTAATAAATTAGGAAAATTGGCATCCCTGTATAATTATACATACCTCAGCATCATCCAATTGAAAGACGCCTTTATATGCCAGAAACATCTTGAATGAGTTCACACCTGCAAAATCAACAAAACAATATCGTCTATAACACAAATTACAAATTTCTGGTTTTTAAATGTAGGAGGAAGAGTGGAGTAACCAGGGGCAAAAACCTTCAAAGTATGGACTGAAAACCAAATGCACATAAAGTGCTCAGACCAGGAATCAAAGCATGCCCGGGACTCATTAGTGGACCCTCATCAGGACCCTAACATCAACTAAATTGGTCTTTCTGGGGAAGTTGGGGCATTTTGATAGTAGTACCACTTGTCTCCTATCGCTGGGTTGATTCATTTTAGGGTTTGCATGGAGATTGTTCCCAAAATTTCAATTTTTCTGGGTACTCTGGTACCCTCCTGCACCCAGATTCAATTTTTTTCTCCTTTTCTAATGAACTTCAAATGGGTTCAATTTCAAATAAGCTTCCTAAACCCTGCTTTCTTTCTTGCTGTATTTGTTCTCTTAAACTTCACGTTTACATTGATGTTTCCCTCCTTCCTTCCAAATCTTATATAAAATCACTTCTAAAAACATGTACTTGAAAAATCTTAATACTGAACGTTTGAAAAATTCTGATATAAAAAACCCTCTTGTTCAAATACAATATAATATAAAGATGTTTTAAATTCGAAGTCATGAAAATTTTATATAGGTAATAAAATTGCGATGAACCATATTTACGAGCACATCTTAGTGCTGTATTACTCAATCTTCCATATTTGAATGCATGGTTCAGCAAGCAGTCAGTGTATCCTCTAGTCATTAATTATTCACCTTTAATCAAACATGATGAACACACTGAATATGACGTGAGTGATAAATTGCTCTAGATTGTGTGTAAGCACAGAATTATCCAATCTATGTCTTAAGTTATTATCAACCTGTAAAATTAATGGTCCAACGGAAAGGTTATCACCAATGAAAATACTCGTCTTTAATGTTTATAGCTAGAACTGATTGCCGATTACAATTATGTAGACTTGTACTTAATGAGAATAGGTAAAACTTGTTTATGTTGGAGTCATATCATGACTAATATGTTTTTATCTTTCTGTTTTTAGCCCCCATCCTCCCCCTCCCCTCCCTCCCGAATATCATGCTCGCATGTTTTGGCCAAAATGCAGATCGATGTCAATAAATTCTTTGTTGGGTTACAGAGTATAAATTAAATGTTTCATACTGGCAGGTCATGTCCATAACAAGCTTTGTTAAGAAAAAACAATTAAATCAGGCATTGTCAGTCTATAAGAGGAAAGCATGGCAGAGCGGTTAGAGCATGAGACTCATAATACAGAAGTTGTGAGTTTGAGCCCCAGTCGGCCCTGCCAGTTGGATCATGTCTCCTTGTTTCTTTGGGCAAGAAATTTACTCAAATTGCTCGTGTCGTTTGGAAGCCACGTTAAGAAGTTGCTCCCATGTGCGAATGTTCCTTCAGAGGGCACTGACAGCGTATATCTGGTGAATTTATCTTGAAAAAAATATTGTTTTGAAAGCCAGGCATATTATAATGGACATCCTAGAATCATGGTAATGTAGAGGGTTAAGCAAGACAGATGGATAAGAAATACAATCCTCTAGTAATTACTAAGTATTGCTATCTGTAGGTCACAAACATGGGTGATTGTTAAAAGCTTGCAGAATTTTGCCCTGCTGTAATAAGACTAAGTAAAAAGTCAAGAATCGCATCTCTTATGCGATAGGGGTTTGTTTAAATCAGCAGTTCTTTGCAGCAAATGGGACGCATTGTCGTGATGATGTAACTTTCTCTAATCAATTTATTTTGAAGAAACTGGTGAGAAAGTGGATATCCACAGTTACAGGGGAATAAACTTTAGAGACTAAAAAATCATTGATAATTACAAAGAATTAGCCCACACCCCTCCCACCACACCCCAACCTCTTAAAACATGGATGAAAGCTTCTCAACGTTTTCTCTGCTGACATTTGCATCTTCTTCTCAAATGCTCTTATTTCATCAGGTGATAGCAACATGAGAATGGTCACAAAGGGAACTGACATCATCCTACCCCCTCTATTGATTGATCCTCTCACCCACTCCAATTACAACCCGATGTAACCTTCTCACCTTTTTCTTTACACACAGTTGCTACTTCTTCTTTAACTTTGTCACTCCACCAAGTGATTGCAACATGGTCATGGAGAGAATAATCACAGCATACTTTGGCATCTGCCCACCCCCTCCATTGATCAACACCCCTCCCTCAACCACCCCACCCTGGTGGATGTAAGTTTCTCACCTTTTTCTTTACACACAGTTGCTACTTCTTCTTTGACTTTATCACTCCACCAGGTAATTGCGACATGGAGAGAATAATCACAGCATACTTTGGCATCGGCCCACCCCCTCCATTGATTGTAAGCTTCCAGTAGAGATTGGTTCTTCTGAGGAATGCAATGGTCAACTGAAAGAGGAAAAAATTGGTTGAACAGAGTGATATTTATTCTCACAAAGTATATAGTTTTCATATCAGTCATAAAGAAAGTTTTTTTAAAATTGATTAAGAAAAAAGAGGAAGGTTGGACGGCCAAGAAGAAATGTATGTTAACCCTAAAAGAGCCGGGGGGGCGGAATCCGCCCCCCCTCCGGAATTTTTTTTATACCTCCGCCGGTTGTTATTTTTTCGCGCTGAAACTTCTTGACTTTTTTCCTTAAAGCCTTGCGCTTCTTTTCAGACCATTTTTGTGAAAATCGGACCTAGGGTTAGGATTTGGCGTTCCGTAATGGCATGTTGGGTCAACCGAAAAACTGACCAAAAACTGATTTTCAATGCAAATTACATACAAATCGTGTTTTTTGTTATTATGATACACTTCCACTATGTTTTATTGTATTTATTTGATTTATTTAGAGTAAGAACATGCCTAAGTATACTTTGACACACATTATTGATAAAAATTGCAACTTTTGCTCGAAAAAATTGCGAAAAACCACGATTTTGGCGATTTTTGGTGATTTTCGCATTTTTGACGTGACGTCACTGTGACGTCATGCAAGGTCCGATTTCAATTTTTTTGGTACCAATGGACTCGTGAGGGTCCTAGCTATCCACCAGTACCCTACACTTGATGTTTCGTCAATCGGTTTCCGAGATCGGAAGGGGGGCGGAATCCGCCCCCCCCCCGGCTGTGAGATGGGTCGAAAAAGCACGGCTCTTTAAGGGTTAAGACGTAACACCAAGTCCATGGCTAGAACCCGAGACCTCTTACCTTCCAGAAGACTTTAAGTTTCGCTCCTTGGAGCTAGATGATGCAAAGCAGCACATAAGTTGTGCTGGGATGGGTGTAGCTGTATCAGGTACCGACACAAAACTAGTGCAGGTGTATTTTAGAATGACCAAAAGATGTCTGCATGTACACCTACTGGGCTAGGTGTTTCCATGATTTTTTTTGCAGCGGGGGGAGGGGGAGGCTCAGAGGGACTAGCTGCATAAATAGTACATGTAGGGCGGGTGCTAAACAGCATTTTCAAAGCAAGGATTGTCAATGAACTTTTGAAGACCGTAATTTGGGCCTGAGGGGAGGAGGACAGTCAAGTATTTTTTTAACCAGGCGTGACCAAGAAAAGGTGAATTTGGGTTGTTTTTGAGGATTGAAGGGTGCGTAAATCTGGTGACACCACTTACGGTATCAAAAACAGCCATTTTCAAGAAATAGGTGTCAGTAAAATCTCCGTTGAGGGTATGAATTAGGGAAAAAGAGTATATTTTGGCTTCAGAAAAAAATCACCCTTTAGGGGATGCTGTGAAAAAACTGTGGTCATGCCTGCTTACAATATTAAACTTGACTGCCATTCCCACCCACAGTCCCCCACCCCACCCGGAATTGCGGGCTGAAATGGATGAATCAAACCAAATCAATTCATATCAAATCAGAATCAAATCTGTGAAAGTGATGTACATTATCATATCAATCATAAGATTAATGTTTAAGTACATGTTGCCAATGCACTTCATGCCCTTACTTCTTCACATTTTACAGCGATGGAACTTGGCTGCATCCATTTCCATCATTTTGGTCCCTTTTAGTAGAGAAGAAAATAATAAAGAGATGCTCTTACACGTCTCCTGAGTCTGCTAAGCAAACAAGCATACAATTATGTAAGCAGCCAAGCTAGGCAGGACGTACGTATAAGAGATGCCAGACTTGCAATTCTCTTCCATATGTAAAATTTACGGTTAAGAGCACTTTTCATTCAACATTCACATCAAAGCTTGACATAATTTCTTCAAGCTTGAAAGAAAAATACAGAATACTTCAATATATCTAATCAAAATTCAAGCGATGTTTCTTTCTATAAATACCATTAAAGCGTTTGCGCTAATTCAAACAGGGAATTGCCTGGAAAATACATTGGGAATTTGTTCAAAAGATTCTTTTAACTGATGCATCCATTTAATGTGCTTACAATTTCTAGTTCTTCTATTCAAACTGGTTAAATAGATGATTCAATCTTTTTGAAAATATAGTTGAAATAGGTGCCTGGGAACTTGGAAATGTTTGTGTATCCTTTACTGCCTATACGGTGAATTTTGCAGCTACTAAGTTTCATGAATTGCCATCAGTGGTTATTTTTTATGAATCGTGAAATAATTAATTTACGATTCAAAATAGTTGTGATAAATGATTCAGGGATGCCACTTGAGTACGGAAAAACAATAGGAAATTAGTCTCGATCGGATACTAATTTCGAGCAGAGGGAGAAAAGCTTCCCCTTGGAGAAGATTTTTGATATTTTAGTTGCTAAAATCTCACTTTTAATGCACATTTTGACCCTTTGAACAATTTTATGCAACTTTCTATCACTTTAACAAAAGAAAACCCAAAAAACATGAATTTTTGACATATTCTGATTTTTCTTTTAAATTAGGAAAAATGCTCAAAAAAGTAGGAATTCCTACTAAATAAGGAAAATTTGCATCCCTGATTATTAGATAGGTAACTTTTGGAGTAAAGTATTAATTCCACAAACATTTTCACACGTAAAATTCCTTGCAAAATGAGGCAGATTTAACATGTCATTGTGGTTCACTGTGCGTGACATTTTCTAGACTACAATGTACCATCTGCAAGCCTGTCCAATCTGGTCTACAGCATCTGTTGATCAGGCTGCTTGTAATATCTAAGGATAATGCATGAAGCCACAGGGCACAAGAGAACTGAATATAGGGTTATAACTATCCAATAGTGTTTAAAGATAGTCGAAAAATTGCAGATTTACATAAATCTGGTTGAGAGCATCTGTTGATAGAAGTCTATAAGGCTAAGTTGTAATATCTAAGGATAATGTATGAAGCCACAGGGCACAAGGGAACTGAATATAGGCTTTTAACTATCCACTAGTGTTTTAAGATAGTTGAAAAATTGCAGATTTACATAAATCTGGTTGAGAGCATCTGTTGATAGAAGTCTATAAGGCTAAGTTGTAATATCTAAGGATAATGCATGAAGCCACAGGGCACAAGAGAACTGAATATAGGCTTATAAACTATCCACTAGTGTTTTAAGATAGTTGAAAATTGCAGATTTACATAAATCTGGTTGAGAGCATCTGTTGATAGAAGTCTATAAGGCCCAAAAAAATAATTGTTGTGTTGCCCTCAAGTGGGATTTCTGAAAAATTGTGTCGGTTGGTCGGAAATTTTTTTTTTTTTAATAATTTTTTTTTAAAGCACCCAAAGTACCAAATTTTGGTGCATTTTCCACTATTTTCAAAATATTTTCTCAAAAAAACACCCAATCTGAGCAAAATTGGGTGCTTTCCCGACCCTAATATTTTTTTTAAAATTTTTGAATAGGGTCGGTCGCTGAGGGCAACATAACAATTTATTTTTTTGGCCTAAGGCTACTTGTAATATCTAAGGATAATGTATGAAGCCACAGGGCACAAGGGAACTGAATATAGGCTTATAACTATCCAGTCGAACAAATTGCAGATTTACATAAACAGCAATACAAGTTAGTTTTTCTACCTGTTTTTTTGCTTTAGATGAAGAGATTTTTACCTTAATTTGCAACTTGCAGGTTAAAAATCCATGGACACAACTGGTGTCTAAAATGTATTCATTTCTGTGCTTTTCAATCACAGCTCAAGAACAATTGTAGACAATCGACATTGCAAAATTGCATATAATTCCAGGCCTACTTGATTAATTAAAATGACTCAAGACGCAACCTACTTCAATTTTCATGAGCATATCACAAAATGTTGTTTTTATTTTAGCATTGACTAGAAAGCGACTGTGAAGGCCTATAGGGTAATGGAGGCAAACAAGGATGAGTTGTTTGTTACCACAAGGAAATCATTGCCGCCTCTCAAATGTATTAGGGATATCACTGACAAAATCAAAGTTTCTATTCAATTCGTTTTCATAACACCATTCGAGTTGAACTCGTTTTCAAAGTAAAATGACATCAAGATCACATCTTTGGCTCAAACGGTTCCGAATATATTGAAGATTTTGTCTGAAAATGTGGCGCTATTTGTGCTACAAATAGGGTTAAATTGGAGAAAATGACAATATAAGGAATTTAAGAGTGTGCAAAAATGACCAAGAATTTTTTTCCAAATATTTTTTCTTCTAACAATAGCTACAGCCCATAAGACGTTCCATGTGGTGTTTTGTATTGAAAATATCAGCCCAAATTTGAAGTAATTTGTTCAATTTCACCAAATGGACCCACCTTTTTTTCATTTGACTAAGTGTTTCAGACATACAGCAGGTGTAGGGTGAATAAACAACACGGCATGTAAACATCACAATCCAAAGAAAATATGAAAAAAATACCCGAACACTTATCTTACTTCAAGTATGTATGTTGAATATATATATAAGTAATATAGGAAACTCTGATTCTTAATAAATTAAGAAGCCATAGGTTTTTTTAAACAAATACTTAAAAAATCTGACCGACCACTCTTCCATTTTTAGATTTGTTATGGACAAACACACAATTTGTTTCCTAAATGAAAGCCAACCGTCAAAAGCAACTTACTTATCATGGTAGTTCCTCCAGCCAGAGCCGTCTTGGTTCCATGATAGAAATCATCTATAGCGGTGGTTCCCATAAATGGTAGCTGCATGTGGGTATGGATGTCGCTCCCCCCCCCCCCCCCTGCCCACAGAGTACCAATGAAAGCTAACCATCAAAAGCAACTTACTTATCATGGTAGTTCCTCCAGCCAGAGCCGCCTTGGTTCCATGATAGAAATCATCTATAGCCGTGGTTCCCATAAACGGTAGCTGCATGTGGGTATGGGTATCGATACCACCAGGCATGATGAGCTTGCCCTTAGCATCAAGAGTCTTAGCACCCCCGGGTGTGATGAGGTTGTCACCGACTTGTCTGAAATGAAGAAGAAATTAAACTCAAAATAATTCTTATTATTTAAAATGCATAGTAATAATAATGTTGTTTGGCTGATTATGTCAAATTGGTTTTGGATTGTATGAATGGTTATTGCTGTTGAGACTATCTACATGGAGCACATATATCCAGACCAATCCATATCTAGATTGCATCTTTGAATCTAGTTTGCATATATACAGGCAATATATGGACTTGCCAATATACATATATGGTGATCTAGATCTTATCTGGACCTGGGAGATCTGTGTTCTTGTAAATAGCTCCACTAATGTCAAGAAGTTCTTCTCAACCTCATCCAGGCCACAAATCGATCACCTCCATCATTTGGGTTACATCAGGCGGTAAACACTTGGTTCGAATTCAAGTTTTTCATAACGATCCATTATGGCAATTATGCAAATGAGGTTAAGTGCATCACAGCAACTCTGCAAGAAGATGGGTAATCTGCTACTAAGTGTCAGCTTCTCTGAAAGACTTAACTGTTATAGGGTACTGTGATGAATTTGAAAAATGAAATGCATCCTAATATGTCAAATGGATGGGAAATCATATCAGTATCAACAGTATGGGAGGCTACAGGTGGCAGGTTTGAATCTTGAACCAACTTCTTGACGGAGAGAAAACAAGACTAGAAACATACTAATATCTTAACTTAAGATACTTGAATGGGCCCATGTTTATGGACCTCCAAACTTGATACGTTTGCTTTTAGTAATAATTACCAATGGCGTCCAAGTCCAATTATCATTTTCATCCTCTTGCATTGATGAATGGAAGTGGCTATCTATAGACACAATGATCGTGTCAATAGCCTCACCCAAAAGGGCTATAAACACGGTGATCAGGTGTGAGAAAGTGAATGGCTATATTGAGTCGATAGGCAAAAAGCGTGATCGACACCAGAGACTGGTTACGTGGTGGGCACTCGCTGAAATCTTATTATGGCGCAGGGTTTTAAAGCTGTTAGGTACATTATTTTTGTTTGTTCTTTTGTTTGATTGTTTGTTTTTTAATGGATATGCACATTGAGGTGATGGTAAAAACATCTTCAGGTGAACAAGTGAGAAAAAAAAAATGTGCTGAAAAGCCAATTTAAAACAAATGCATGCAATTTTTTGAGACAAACTTTACTTTTTATTTGGCTATAAAATGGCTATAAAAGGCCTGTTTAGATTTCTTACATAAACTCTATCGTGTCTTTAGCCTAAATGGCAATAGCGATAATCGTGTCAATATCCTCGGCCTTGATGAATACCACAGACACACAATATCTATGTAGGTATAGTGTTCTGACTTGAAAACATGTCCACTGATATAGTTCCCGGGGAGGGGGGGGGGGACAAGAAATTTCAAAATAGATCCTAAATGTAAATTTTGCCATTTTCAGGGGAAAACACCACTCTACACAATAATCAGCAAATTTTATTCTTACATGAGTTTCTAAATGGTGCTAAAGTGATGCCAGCTTGAGTACCAAAAAACAACCTTTTTTTTAGATGTTTACACCCCTAATGTTTGTCTGTAAAAGAAACCATCTTTTCTTGTTTTTCTGGTTGTACATAATCATACTTGAGTTCCCCCTCCCTCTTGTACTTCGTTAAAATTATTGTTTAAGGCCAGGCTAGGCTAGACAAGAGAGTGTTAAATAAAAGAAGGGAATGGGATTTTTTATATGGGTTGTAATGAAACATCTGTGAAATTCAAAAATCGGGATGAGGTCTGCTAACTGTGCTATGTTTCATCACTAATACATGATTTCAACCCGTATAAAATATCTCATTGGAGTTAGGCATGATTGGAAGGACCTGATATCTTCTTTCATGTTAAACGGTAAGACTTGTGATTATTAGGCTTCGGTGTCTTATCAGTTTCCTACTACATGAAAGCAATTTATCTCCTTGTTATGGAAGGAACCTTTCGTCAAATTTCGGCACAAAGCTTCAAGACTTGAGAACCTGTGATACAACACTCAGTATATAATCTACTCGCCCCTTGGCTCCCTGATCTAACAGTGGAAGTTTTGTGTAGTTCTACAACCAAACACCTAACATAAAATGTGGTATATAATCCTGTATGTAAACTTATTTCAGTCCCACAGCAAAATACATAAACATACATGAGTGACTTAAGAACTTAAGTATGAAAGGACAATCATAGAGTACACTTCTTACTTGAGAACAAAATGGGTATTTACCACCTGTAATGAAAGTAATGGTTTACACATATTGTCTAAATAATGGGGGTATTATTGTAGCATTTTAACATTGGCATTGTGTCTGGGCCACTTAGGACAAGTTTCTGATTATATATGGGTTTCTGGAAACACCCAGTCAAACATAAGCTGAAAACATAGTTCTTTTTAAACTACCAAATATGTGTAACAAGTCTTTGTTATCTAAGTTATAATCTAGTAATATAATTCCAATGCATATTGGTGTCGTAAATCACCAAACATTTTCACCAAATACTCCTCAATGTGGTAGTATTGATTTTTCATCACCAAGCCTCCGTTATTAATAGAAAATACATTGGAACTATATATCAGATTATAAGATAACAAAGACTTGTTGCACCAAATATTTGGTAGCTCAAAAGAACTATGTTTTCAGCCATAGGGCCAAAGTATAGTTCTTTTGAGCTACCAAATATTTTGTGTAATAAGTCTTTGTTATCTAATAATCTACCGTAATTTCCGGAATATAAAAAATAAGCTGCCCGGAATATAAGCCGCATCCCCGGAAAAATTAAAAAATAAGATTCAAGCATCGTCGTATAAGCTGCACTGGTGTATAAGCCGCACCTCGAAATCCCTAACTTGAAGCATTGTGGCTTTTTATACCCTGATTGAAGTGTCCTAAAAATGTCAAAATAAATGGAACCCACGCCAAAATCAGAATATTAAGTTTCTTTGATCCTTTGTTACTTGTAATTTAACAAGTTTTCCAAGAATACTTGCCATATTATAGAAGAATCTCTTCCAAAAAGTTCATTGTTTAACAACTTGTTCCGTGTGCGCGCTGCCATTGCTCTATAATTCCTTCCCGGGGATTCCTTTTTGTAATAGGTGCGGTGCACTGGTGTGTTTTTTCCAGGCGGTGATGGACTTGAAAAATTTGTAGTTTGAATGACGTATATTTGAAAGAACAATAAAGTATTATAATGCACGATTCACATGTTTTGTTGTTTGTTTATTACTTTTGTAAGAAGTGCCGTTTATTGTTTGCAAGCTTCTTCACTAGATATTACGTGCTGTATTTTGCCAGAAATTCGTAATAAAAGTGTGACATTTCTTACTAGTTTTCAGCTTGGCAATCACTGACATATACAAAATACGTAACCTTTCAGCAAAATCCTTTTTGTTAATTTTGCTGTTCTCGTTTTATAATAAAAAAGATCGTTTGTTATTATCTATTTCAGCATTAAAAATTCTTATATATATCTTGTATGAAATATGTCAAGAAAAGTACGATGTTTATAATTATATTTCTTTAGCACGGAATTAAAAATCTGAATAAAGTATTTTGCCTTTTCTATTGAAATAGAAGAGTAGAAACTATCCTGTAACTTTTTCATTTTCTAAATTCTTCCTCTGATTCTTCATTTTGAAACAATTTAACTTTTTAAAAGTCATTATATGTGAATTCATGTAGATTAATGACTTTTCAAAATATGTAAACAATATTTATTCCTTTACTTATTTGAAAAAACGAAAACAGAACAATGAAACTCATCATAAAACTCCTGTTTCTACCCTATCGCGTCACCACAGACTCGCTGCTTAGTCTCTGAATGGGTAGATCTTTGGATTTTATTGGTCACTGGAATTACTAGACAGAGGGTAGGTAGATCAGTGGTGGGAGTGGTCAAACGGGATCTGGACAAGATCTATCAATTAAAGACTTGTCTTCTTTATGTTTCAAATGTGTCAATCCTACAAACCAAACAAATTACATGTAGTTTGTGTCATCGCTACTCCAGCTTGTTTTTTCTTGGGAAGAATGACTCCCTGTCCAAGACCTGCACAACATGCTTTGATCTGACAGCTCAAGAGAAGATACCATGAACTTCCCATCATGCATTACTTCCTTGTATACAAATGTTTTATGTGAAAAGTGAGTCATTATGCAGTTATCAGCAAGTGATAAATAACCCCAGATAAGTAACCCTAAATTTAAATTGTTCCTTACATTTGAGACATGTTTCATCACTGACTATTCAAAAGGAGGCCCTACCAACAATTCAATAGGAAGCAATGCATGATGGGAGCACATGATATCTTCTCTGACAGCTCTACACATTGCTACCATGACAGCAGTATGCCGGGTCTCTATTTACCAACATGCATGACCTCAGCATCAGGTGAATCTATTAGATTCCTACAGTGTCCTTAAGTGTACAATTACAAAACAAATTACATCCTATCCAATTTTAGATCTGCTCATATTTTCACTGTAAAGCCTGTCCTGGGAAAACAAGTGCACATCAAATCTGTCCTATTGAACCCTATTGATCCAGATCTCACTAAATTTTATGGGAACTATATATACCAAATCCCTGGCAGCAACTCAGCCAGGCGGCACAGGACAAGATTTACTGAAGCGACTAGAATTAAGGATGAGGGCAGGGAGGGGGGGGGGGGGGGGGGGGGTGGGGGGGGGGGGGGCCGGACATGACGTCATCAGATTTTGAAATCTCATTCAAAATTTCATTTTATACCCTTACTTGGCGTATAAAAATAAACAGATTCCAAAACCGTTGGGGTCGTGACTTCGACCCCAGAAAACTAAAAAGATATTTTGACTTTTTTGAAAAAGAAACAGATTTTTAATTACGGTTAGTCACACTACGTCATACGATACATGCGCACTGCATCTCTGCCGCTTTGTACCGTAAAAATAGGGTTGTTTTAGCCGGGCTTATAAGTATTATAAAATCCCCGTAGCGTTCAGCTGAATTCCGTGGCGGAGTTGATTGGGCTCTCGCTTAGCACGCGGAAGGTCCGTGGATCGAAACCTCCACCAGAAAAAATGTTGGCCTCTTTTTTTTTTTCCTCAAACTTTCTTTTCTTATGCCTCTTAATCAGTATTTATAAATCAAAACAAACATCGATAAGGTTTTTTTTTTCAATACCAAAACAAATAAGATACCATGATCAACCAGGCCAGGGCTATTCGGCATTTACTGCGCCGGCCGCGGCGGTCAGCTAGCATGATCGTGCAACATGAGCATCAAAAATGTGGTTTATTTATTTTTGATAATGATTGCATACACATAGGGTATTAAATAGAAAAGATTCAGGTTGTGATTTCGGGCTTTATATTTTGCAAATTAGTAAAAACTTGGTAAATATTTCAAATAAAATCTTCTAATCAAAATTAAACACGTGATCATTACCATCCTCATACATTTTTATTGAAGGCAGTAATTTTGATTTCGGTGTTTTCGGTGGTACCGTGCGTGGAAAAAGGGATCTTCCTACCACCACTGGATGAGGGATTTCTTAAACACAAATTTAGGATACATTTTACGTGTATTTCTATTGGGTCACATATTGAAGAAAATATTACGAAATTCATATTTTTAGCTCTCCTTAAAAAATTACAAAAGTGTTCTTATGGTAACATAATTATCAGATTTATTTTGTTATTCCAAATCCCTGTTTATATATTTGATCAAATTTTTTTACCGATTAGGAATATAATTTTTGTGAACATCCCGGAAGTTGTATCTTTCCATAAATTTTCTAACGGCTTTACGTCAGAGGTGGTGTAGGACGTGATGCAGCCGGGGGTCGGCTACAATAACGTATGGCAACAAGTAATAGTTGCCACGGCCACCCACCTCTGGACTCAGCAGTGGCTTGATATGGGTATCACTCACTTGGGAAACAGGAGGTCCCCAGTTCAAATCCTGATGGAAACATGCGGGGGGGGGGGGGGGGTTCACCACCAATTCCTTTTTCAAAAAATCGGTAATGATTATTGCAGTGTTGTTACATCTCTCCACTAGCAAAGATTTTTCAAAGTGGGCGATTTCAAAAATTCTGAAATAAACACAAACCTGGGGGAAGGACTATAATATTTTATGTAAACTCAATGGGCTAATTTGATTGGCACTTGAAAGACACTAAAATAGACTTGTGTGACTATGGTGATAGTGGTTAGGTAAAAAAACATTGATCGTTTGTCCCACATCCCCTGCGCATGATTTTCACTGCATGTCAGATGGTCAAAATGCTGAACATTAATTTCATTTTGGACTTTCTTTTTTATTCTGTAATAAAATTGGCAAAAGTATCCCCACAATGAGTCACGGTTTATTTTGGGAATCCAAACGATGAGAAAATTGTTTTTACATTCTGTCACTGAAATACATAATTGCCCCATTCCTGAGAGTCAATTTGCATCCATCGCTTGCTTGGCAAGCTTGAAGATACCCATGGAGGTCAGAGACTGAAATAGCAACACTTAAGCTCAATTGAGTTATCTAAATTGAGCTTCATATAATTAGATGGAAATTCATTGCTGATAAACTTCACATCCACTAGCATATTGCTGTTCAAAATAGCTCAATTCATTTTCTCATTAGAGGCCAGGAAAAATGTTTGCATCTTTTTTTATTTATTTTTTGGGGTGTAGGGGAGGGGAAAGGCATTTGATAGAAGATCACGAACCATATGTGATGACTCACCCCGAAAAGGGGAACTTTGCGTCAGAACACTTTTTGAGAAACTGGTGAAAATAGGCAGCAAAAAATAAAGAAAATAATAAAATTGGCAAGCAGATTTCCTGTTATAAAATTTGATTGCCTTATTCAATTCCAACAAGTAAGGTGTCATTTTATATAGCTTATGCTGCAACAGATGAAATGATAAAATTAAAATTGATATCATCTGTAAAGTCTCCCCTTTCGGGGTGAGCCATTACATATACTCTCCAATTTACTTTGCCTGATCAGGGGATGAGGAGGGGTCCAAAAGGTAATTCTACTAGCAATTTTCTATAAATTGACATCAATATTGAACATTCTGAACTGAGGCACTATATCTGCTGCTACTCTTTTGACTTTGGAATTTCTAAATGATATCAGTGCACAAGTACCGAATGATTACATTACTTGGTTCAAGAAGTTACCATAGACTGGAGTCGGCTCAAGAAAAATACATCGATAACCTCAAGTACTTCCATTCATTAGACAATAGAATCTCTACTTCACCCCCTATTATTCGCAAGGTCGCGGCCGTCCTTTTATGATGACCATGATATCGATAATCCGATAATGACATCACGAAGACAATATGCAAATGAGCATTTATGAGTAACAGCGTCGGAAAAGTTTATTCACCTGGATCACTTCCGCCTTGCCAACCCTGTAAACAAATGCTGCCCTCTGGGTAGTTATTTAACTATCGCATGCGCAGTGAGTAAATTTGAGTAGAGGAATTCACCAGCTTTTCAACGATAGTTTGCTGACTTCGCTACGATTTTGGGTTGGTAAGTTACACTTTTTTTCATTTTTTTTACCATTTTTGCATAAAATAATGATATTTTAGTGTAAATAAGTTGTCAAAGGGCACCTTAGGGCATATAATAATAAAAACAGACGTTTAGGGGATGCGATTAGAAAGATTTTGATACCAAAATTGTCAGTGTACGATTGCGTACAGTGGAGATACATGTGTTTGAACTGAAGAAGATTGTTTTCGCATTCGACCAAAATCGGCGTAAATTTTAGCAGCCATATTTGATCAAGAATTCTTGATTTGATCACGACACTGTCACTTGTGCTTTGTTATTATGTAGCATATTTATGTTTGCCTGTTTTACTCTTTTTTTAATAAATATTGTCTATTATTTGGACAAGTATTGGCTTGGCTGTGTAGGCCTATTAAGTGTGTTAACAGCTTCTGTTCTGAAATTGTGCAATTTTCAGTTTTGCCTTTTGTCAAAGACCAAAATTACTTAACTTTGGTTGCATTTCATGATTTTTGTAAGTGGGCGTAGGATAAAAATTACAATTTTGATGCCAATGATATTTCATTTGTACACTGATCACTGACTCATGATTATTCCAAACTGCTCAAAACATGTCAAAAATTAAATACCTCCAGGACCATGCCATGGGCCTATAAACTTGATTTTTTTAAAAAAAAACTTTGAAAACTTGTACGCTTTACGGTTCTAGATTTAATTTTTTAGCCGCCAGCGGACATTTAGCTATTTTCTCGTCCAGGAGCTTTGTCCTGATTTATAGGGTGGTGAAAAAAAAAATGTTCACTCACAATGCAAAATATGGCAAGAATGTTGTCTCTTGGTAATTTTGATTTAATAATTTTAGCAAGTTCTTGAAATTTTGCCAAAATCATGCGAGGTGATCCTAACAAAATGACGCACATCCCATGTCCTTTTTTTTTCAATGATGAAGTTGTGATCGTGTTTCTAGAATTTGCACAATATTATTATTTAACAGGGCCGTACGAAGACGTGTTAGGGAGGGGGGGGGGGGGTTACAAACACATTTTAGCCAAGAATCGATATAAAACCTTGATGTTGGTCCTAAAATTGGCTTATTTTGACAAAAAAACAGTTACGGTATCTCGGGAAAGTAAAGGTAGTACATGTAAAATATTGAGACCGTCTCGATATTTTAATATTTGTCCCGCTAGCTTGACGCTTTTTCGAGCCAGGGGGGGGGGCCCAAGTGCCCACCTGCTCCCCCCCTCCCCGCTTCGTTCACACTCTGTTATTTAGAAGTTCTATAAGAATGCATAGGCCTACTTTCTGATTTAATTCCCCAGGCATGGGATAGAACTGTTCATGTTGATTGTTGTTGATTGGGTTGGGGTTGTTGTTGTTGGTTGTTCGTTGTTGTTGTTGTTGTTGTTGTTGTTGTTGTTGTTGGTGGTGGTGGTGGTGGTGGTGGTGGTGGTGTTGGTGGCGGCGGTTGCGTTGATGGTGGCAGTGAAGTTGTTCTTGATGGTGACGGTGTTGGGTTTGTTTCAGTTGTTGTACAGTAAAGTGATGGTGATGGCATTTTTCTTCTCTTCACAAATTTTTGGTGTGGGGTAACCTATCTCAACTGGTGGACATTTTGGAAACGCAAAATAAGAGTTTACGTATCACCGATTGCTTCTAATAAAGAATGTGTTTATTTAAATAGTAAACCAGCTAGTTTTTATACAAAATGAGTTTATTTTTGTGGATGTTGTTGTTGTTGTGGTGGTGTTTTTGAAAAGCTAAATAAGAGTACGCAACACGGATTGCTTATAAAGAATGTGTTCATTTTAATAGTAAACCAGCTAGTTTTTATACAAAATGGTTTTTGTTTTTTTGTGGTGGTGGTTGTGGATATTGTTGTTGTTGTTGTTGTTGTTGTTGTTGTTGTTGTTGTTGTGGTGGTGTTTTTGAGGTTTTGTTAATTGTTGATGTTGTTGTTAATTATTTTGGTGTTTTGAGGTTTAGTTGTTTGTTGTGGTGGTGGCGGTGGTGGTGGTGGTGGCGGCGGTGGAGTTGATGGTGGCAGTGAAGTTGTTGGATTGGAGTTGTTCTTGATGGTGACAGTGTTGTGTGTTTTGTTTCAGTTGTTGTAAAGTGATGGTGATGGCGTTTTCTTCTCTTCACAAATTTTTGGTGTGGGGTAACCTATCTCAGCTGGCCGGACATTTTGGAAACGCAAAATAAGAGTTTACATATCACCGCTTCTAATAAAGAATGTGTTTATTTTGATAGTAAACCAGCTAGTTTTTATACAAAATGAGGGTTTTTTTTGTGGATGTTGTTGTGGTGGTGGTGTTTTTGGAAATGCAAAATAAGAGTACGCAACACAGATTGCTTATAAAGAATGTGTTCATTTTAATTGTAAACCAGCTAGTGGTGGTGGTTGTGGTGGTGTTTTTTATTTTGGCGTTTTGGAGGTTTTGTTGTTGATGTTGTTGTTAATTATTTTGGTGTTTGGAGGTTTAGTTGTTTGTTGTTGTTGTTATGTTGTTGTGGTGGTGGTGGTGGTGGTGGTGGTGGTGACCTTGATGGTGACAGTGTTGTTTTTGTTTGATTAGTGATGGTGAAGGTGTTTTCTTCTCTTCAAAAAATTTTTGGTGTGAGGTTGTTTCCTGGTGTTTATTTTAATAGTAAACCAGCTAGTTGTTATGTGAAATGTAGTCTGTTCTTTATTTTCATTGAAAAACAACACGTTTTTGTAACCAGTGGCGTGCGCAGGTATTTTTGACTGGGGCTAATTTTGAAGTTCCCCCGACTAAATTGAGAGGGACAACTAACTTCTGAGGCCCCTAAGGTACAACCAAAACCTGTAATACTTTTCCCTCATATGAACATTTTAATTTGTTTACTTACTAAATAAAATTGATGAGGTTTTTTTTCCTTTTTCTTTCCAGCTTTACATATAAATTTAATGGATTCAACACTTTGCCGTCTTTGTGACCAGAAGAAAGCTATCCTTTTCAACCGATCTCCTATACCAAAAGAGGACTACAGACTTATAATCTTGCAAAGTCTTCAGATTGATGTGCTTGATGATGACAGCACAAAGTCACCATTCATCTGCATGTGTTGTCGATTGACTCTTGATCGGTGGCATAAGAAAACAAAAAGAGACAAAAATAAACAAGCCAAAGTAAAGATCAACATCAATGTACCAGAACATTTGAGGCAAAATGGACCACCATCTACATGTGCTACTATTGATTTGTCTTCACCACCTGATGTGACACCAATACCGGATACGAATGAACCACCTGCCCAGCATGCTTCACCACTAGTTGAAATTGTAAATGACGAGAATGAACCACCACCGCAACATTCGTCTTTGCATGCGAAACCTGTACATACTGATAATGATCCACCACGGCAGCATCCTCTACACACAATTCAGTCACCTCCATCATTTTTTCAATTCATAATTACTGCAGCTACAACGTACGGTTATACCACAATTCCTAATCAAGATGGAACATTGCTTTGCGTCAAACTAGCAGCAAATGGGTTTACAATAATGCGGAAGATTTGGGTAGCACCTGATGGACAGTGGATCATATGGATCAATGGAAAGATGATTAAGTCACATCAAAACTCTATCCTTGCATGGGCCAATTTTTTAGATCCATCGTCAGTGATGTTTTTTTTCTATACTTTGGAAAGGTCCAACTTTTGTTCGGGGAACACAGGTTATGATAAGCTTTGCAAGCTTCGTGCGGATGTAGGCTCTAAAGCTGTTTTTTATTCTGACAGGAAAGGACAAGTAATCGCAGCAAAGGAAGAACCTATAGTTCCCGAGAGCGACACCATGACAGTTCGACATGTTAATTGTTCAGTTTTGATCCCCTTTCCAAGCACGAGGTGTGCCAATTGCCAAGAGTATTCAAAGACATTGAACGTTAAATCAAGAAGGGCGCAAAAATTGAATGAAAATACTAGGAGGACCCTTCCCACTTCAACCGTACCGTGGCAAGCCCTCAGTAGAGAAGATCAAAGAACAAGAATACAAAATGTGTTGAAAGATAGAAAGCAACTTATAAGGAAAGTGTATGATTTGGAGCAGCAACTAAGGAATGAAATTGAAAGAGAAGGGGTGAGATTAGAAAATGACAAGATTGATATGTTTTCCAAAACACTAAAGGACAACAAATCAGAGGTTGCAAGCTTACCAGAAGACAATCCTCTTCGGATATTATGGGAGCAACAAGAACAAATGCTCAGTTTTGACAATCCAAAATCAATCCGTTGGCACCCGTTAGTTATTAAGTGGTGTATTGCTCTTCGAGCAAAAAGTAGCAGCACCTACAACCTTATCAGAGAGAGTGGATTTTTAAAGCTTCCTCATGTGCGGACTTTGGACAAATACACACACTTCACGGATATTAAAGCTGGATTTAACGCAGAAGTCCTGCAATTTATCCATGATGACATTAAACTAGATCAGCTCCCTGAACATGAAAAGAATATAGCTATTCTTTTTGATGAAGTAAAATTGAAATCCGGCTTGGCCTACTCTCGTCGCACTGGCAAGCTTGTAGGCTTCTCAGACCTCGGATCATTACAAAATGAACTCAAGGACTTTGAAAAAAAGTGCAATGGTGATAAGACATCACACATATCAGACAACCTTGCCACCCACATGCTGGTGCTTATGGCACGTGGACTCTTTAATAACCTTCATGTCCCTGTCGCATATTTTCCAAGTAGGACGGCAAATAGCCATGAACTAAGTAGTGTGATGTGGGAAGGAGTTGAAACATTAGAATCAATGGGGTTCAAAGTTCGTGCATTTGTGTCTGATGGAGCGAGTTCAAATCGGAAATTTTACAGAAGCCATGCCACTGCTGAGAAATCTTCACCATGCTACTACGCCATGAACAGATTTAGGCCTGATCAGAAGATTTACTTCATCTGTGACGTCCCACACTTGCTGAAGACCACCCGAAATAATTGGGAAAACTCCGGATGGAATCAGAAGTCAAGGGATCTGCATGTGAGTTTTTTTTTTTCAGTTTTTATGAAAACGAATTTAATAGATTAGTTCATTTAAATGTTTTTTTTATGGTAGTGTGCTTCAGAATGCTTTGCTAGATTGTTTTTCCACACTACAATATAATGTAAGTGTTCAGATCATAGTTTTCCATGAAATTGTATTGCTGACAAATTACATCCCCTCTTGGTGGTTTGGTCCCCTGGTTTCATGCTAATTTGCTTAACTACTTTCATTATGCTAGTTTCATAAGTCAAATTTTCAGAAGTTTAGTTTTGAGTTTGTACAAATGTACATGTAAAATTTTAACGTTTATAATGAAAATACCATCATAACTGATCGTTTACAATTGTTTGGGTCCCTTACATAGCTCTTAAAGTTCTCTTCATGGTTCGGAATTTAAACTATTCTGGTTTCAAATAATCCTTTGACATTTTAAAAATTTAGAGTCTTGCATAATGTTGCCATGTTTGCAGCTTCAGCTATCATGTGTTTTAGGCACATGTGATATGTTGAATCTATGGTAACTTCTTGGTTGAATCATTGGTTGTTTGATAATAAAAAAGGACATTTTTGACTATTCAGGTTTGTATCAAAGTCTTTATTCCCTAGGCAAGGAGAATAATTTTAAATCTTGACATTGAAATAATATGGGTCACTTATTCCAGATACCATGTTCTTCCATTAAATGTTATTTACTTGATTTCTGTGAACATTATATCTTTTCAGAACAATGGACAAGACATCAAATGGAAACACCTTGTAGACCTGGTCAAAGGTGAAGTGGGGAAAGATGCCGACCAAGCCAGTGGACTGAGACGCCTGCACCATCTCGGACATGAACATGTGTTTCTGAACCCTGCCTTAAGAATGCGTGTCTATCTTGCAGCCCAGGGGCCGATTTCACTAACATTTAGTGATGGTCGCTAACCCCGTTTTGATCGCTAAACTCCAAAATTGATCGCTAATATCTTCTCTTTAGCGATCGTTTTTGGAGTTTAGCGATCAAAACGGGGTTAGCGACCATCGCTAAATGTAAGTGAAATCGGCCCCAGGTATGTGAAAAATTATGAGAGTATCATCAATATCATTACACATATTGTTAAAACAAGAAGTTAACAAGGTGCTAAATCATGAAAAGTCCACTGGCCACTGCATTCAATACTTGACTTGAAATGGAGGTTTATTTACTGTAAGTTTTGAAAAATGTTAAGAATGCTTATGATATGGAGACGTTGTACCGATTCACAAGTTTAGAAAACACGATAAAATAAGTTTTGTATTTTTTGTCAACAGTGGCTAAAGAATGACTTTCTGGGGTATCTTGATCGTTGGAAACAGCAGTGTGACGCGAAGGACAATCTGACTACCAAACAGAAGAACCGTATGTGTTTGAGTAAGGAAACATTAGAAGGACTACATATCACAGGTTAGTACATATCATCATATAAAAATAAATGTGGAAGGATCGATTGTAACTACTGTGTAAAAAGGTACATTCCCCCGTCTTAAGATAAACTGTGTAAGTGGTATTTTTCGCGCCACGTTAATTTTTGCGCTGAATTCACCTAGCGCAGAAAATACATATATGCCAATGCTCATTAAAAAAATTCCACATGTATGAAAATTAAGGCGCACAAAATTATTCAAAATTAGCCGTGCACAAAAATTACTGAGCGTGAAATAGCCTTTACGTTATGATTCTCTGTTAAGGCCTTTTATGATCTCCCCATTTCCAAGCAATTGGGAGATACAATAACTCAACTCCATAAGGCGTCAGGCTCCATTTCACGTGTTATATATAACAGACTTCAAATTTTTAGGATTTTCATTATACATTTTGTTCATGTTCCAAAACTGAAAGAAGTTGTATGTTAGAGTGGGTAAGTTGATTGAGTGTAGGCCTACATATATTATTTTTCCTAAATTTCTTAATTTGTATTCACATTTTCTTTTACAGTGTATTCCTTTGTGGACTTGGTGAAAGAACTTTTGCAAGAACCGGGGGTTGCTTACTTTTTGAGCGAAAAACTTTGCCAGGATCCTCTTGAAGAGCATTTTTCAAAACAACGTGGCGCTGGCGGAGCAAATCGTAACATGATGGTTGCTGACTATTCATCTCAAGAGCTGAAGATCTTAGTAGCAGGATCACAGATGGTGGCATCGGCGAAAGGAAACAGCAGGAACTATAAACGTAAAAATGACTCTGCCTTGATTCTACCAAAACCCAAATCCAAGGTTTAGAATTGAATGGACTACATACAGCAGAAAATGATCCATGCCTATTTTGTGATTGACAGTAGGACATTATGCAGCAACAACTCATGTAAAGTAGCAATTTGTTCAGGGTTTCAGTGATTAAATCACTCGCATTTCTTTAAATTGAAAGTACACTACTACAGTGTGTAAAGACTATATGGACGATGTCGAGTGACTTTAAGTTTGTACAGAATTGATGCTTTGCGTCATGATTCGTTGGACTTTGACACACTTTCAATTTTCGCCTACTGTTGTTACCATGCTACACAACACTCATTTTACAGGGTTTTGAAATTTCTGTTACACAACACTCATTTTACAGGGTTTTGAAATTTCTGTTTCATAGGATCTATAGATAAAATTGATGAAATTGGATATGCTTATGATCATGGAATTTTGAAATTTCAGCAGGGAAAAGTTTTGATTCTTAAAATGCTGGGAACCCTGATTGGACAAATTGTAAATATATTATGATGCTATAATATTTTTAAGACTCATTGGTGTAAACTCAAAACTTGTAACAATTAACACATGATTTAAGAGTTCTTATTTTCGCCAATGATGAAATGATGCCAATTATCAGAACTGGTGTAGTTTTATATTCAGATTGCTTCCCATGTTGTCTGATCATTTTATATTATCCTTTAATACCAGTGCTAAGGTCTATTTTGTTGAAAATAAGATTCAGAATGAGTTTTAAAGCGAGACATTTTTCAGCTGTTTGCAACAATTATTAAAAATGAAAAATGTTAATATTAATTGAGTCAAGATTGGTGTGGTCAGTACAAAATTTCTCATAAAACTCTTGAATCATTTCCTAAAACCTAGTAATTACAAACTGAGAAATATAAAGAAATAACAAAGCAATAACAAATATCAAATTATATCATGTTTTATTAACCACATGTATTTATGTAAATCTTTCAAAGAATGAGATAAAAAAATAGAATTCAAACAAATTCCGAGTCTTGTATTTAAAATTGTACGCACTCATGCATGGAAATATTTCTGAAATATATTATGCATGAGTACGTACGATTTTGAATACTTGACTCGAGGTTTGTTTGAATTCTATTTTAAATCTTTCAAAGAATGAGATGAAAATTGAATTCAAACAAATTCCAAGTCTTGTATTCAAAATTGTACGCACTCATGCATGGAAATATTTCTGAAATATATTATGCATGAGTACGTACGATTTTGAATACATGACTCGAGGTTTGTTTGAATTCTATTTTAAATCTTTCAAAGAATGAGATGAAAATTGAAAATCAAGAATGTAATTACTTCTTGATTGTATGTATAGAATTTATATCACACTGTACAAAAAATAGCACTGTACCAAAAACAAAATAATAACAATAATAAAAAAAGCTGAAATCTTAATTGAGCATTAATAAGTTTTGTAGTGAGACTCAAGTTACTATAGGCAAGAAGTTACCATAGACAAGGTAACTTCTTGCTATAGGTATTCATTTTGGCCTATACCAGTGTTTCTCAAGTTGCATGCCCTAATTTGATGCTTGACTAGTACTGATAGAGCTTTCCTAAGAAAGAAACCTCATTTAGGCGGTGCGTTTGTACCAATTCAGTTTAGAACTTATGGTGTAAATGGTTAATCTCATACCTTAAAATAACACGACGAACCATGTATACCCATAAACTCAATTCAATAAAGAAAAAGGTTTAATATGAAGTCATGGTCAGACATTTATTGGCATGTTCCATCGCCCAACGTTATATGTGATGACTCACCCTGAAAAGGGGGACTTTGCGACAAAACACTTTTCAAGATGCATGTTGAAATAAGCAGCAAAAAATAATGAAAATAATAATCTCCAGCAGATTTTCTGTTGTAAAATTTGATTGCCTTGATTACTTTCAACAATGTGTCATTTTAAAGCTTGGAAAATGTTGCAACAGATGAAATAAAAAAAAAATCAAAATAGATATCATCTTCAAAGTCACCCCGAGCCGTCACATATGTGTAGTGTACCATAATTATCTCATTTTGAACTTATTTTGAAAGGCATTTAGACTAGTCTCAAAACAAGCAATATGATAATATCATGCTTTTTAACTTCATTAATTCCAATTATTTTATTCAACTAAACTTGACCTCAAAGCTTTTGCACTTTTTCGGTCTGCAGCATCCCTTTCTTTCATAAGATACACAAGAGCTTGTACATAGCCGTGACACCTGATATCAACCCAGTACATCAGCATCTTTGATTTGAGTACATCACTGAATACTGAAGTTAAATGCCTTGCAAGAGACCTCCATGAGGTGTTAATTTTAACGCTATTAGCAATCCACTCAAACAAATCATCCCTCATGTTCCCATCCCTCATAGAATGTACAGTCATGGATTTTAGTCTTTTAAGTAGTTCACTTTCCACACATCGGAAAAACAAAAATAGTGGTAGGAGCGCATTCGCGCCCGCGCTCCTTAAAAATGAAGGACTGATTTACCATTTGAATTTACTCGCACGCCCCGACTTGTAATTAAACTCCCGCATTGGGAAATACAATATTATAATGGGCCTCCCATCCCCTGTATTGAAACTGCAAGAGCTATTAGTAATCGATTAGACCTACGTTGTAGTTAAAG
>JXSR01S010269.1:157481-171472 GCA_000969725.1 Ophiothrix spiculata
CTAATGATGATAATCATAACTATAATACAAGACATGCTTCAGACTTTAAATATCCTAAAATAAGAACTGAATTAGGGAGGAAAGCCATAACATACCAAGGTGTGAAAGTCTGGAATGGAATTCCTCAAAATATTCAATCATCTAAAACCACTAAATTATTCAAAAATTCATATAAGAATGCTCTAATATCACAGTATTAGGTTGAGTTGATCATTTTGATGATATTAGATATTTAACCTATTTACATGTAACTTGAGTTTCATTTCATATGTATCTCTAGGAGACTGGGACTTTACAGGCCTTTACAGCTTATTATCCAGTTCTCGATCCTCCACATGTTTTATCTGTATATTGTATCAAAATTATTTTGTTTTACTGTACATGTATACTTAACATTGTGGAAATAAAGTTATGTCTTATGTCTTAGGTCAACATGTATCTCATGGATGGGATTGCATACTGGGTGAAGATCCTCAACTTGAATTTGTCACGGATCAACGATTTCTGAATATTGTCTATCATGTAGTCAAGTTTGGTTTTAACAAGTTCATGAATTTCACTAGTTTTACCTTTAAAAGTAATATTGCTTCCGAGGAATTTTTCTGGCGCATCCTTAAGGGATTTAAGCACATCATCACCAATGGAAAAAGAACATACTTCAGATTTCCCAATCCGGATGGAGAGAGATTTACATTTCACCGGTTTTAGGGTGAGTCTCATGGACCTAGTAATATCATTGATCTTATTCATGATTTGTTGATGTTTTCTTTTGTCTGATGTAATTAGACAAAAGTCATCGGCAAATGGGAGGGTGATGTACCGAATCCCCTCTAAATAACAACCAAATGATTCTTCTTGAGTCTTAAGATACTGAACTATCGGATGAAAGACAGTCAAAAATATGATGGGGGATAAAGGATTGCCCTGAAAAACTCCTTGTTTGAATGGAAATGGTTGTGAAGTCCATGTTGGTCCTTTAACTTGACCATCCAGTCTAGAATATAATTGTGTTCAACTGACCCAAATGCATCAGCTAAGTCGAAATATGTTATATGATTAGTTTTCTTGTTACTTCTGCTGGAAACATCATCAAATCATGAATAAGAATTTCCAGCAGATTTTCTGTTGTAAAATTTGATCTCCTTGGTCAATGTCACACTACCTAATGAAATGAAAAAAATGTTTCCGGTACTTTTCCTTCTTTGGTGATGTCTGAGGCTGCACTCCCATATTCAGGAGGCAATGAGTATATTACAGCTTTAAAAATCTAATTTTTATCATTGCCAATGTTAATATTTTTCTCTAGCTTCATGCCAAAAATCACATTTTTTGATAATGTGCTCTATGGGTTTCTAAGCTTAATAACCGTCTTAATTGACAGGGGATGTGATTTTTATGGGTCTAAATGGTTCTTAGGCACTAACAGAATAAAAGCAAAAGGTATCTTATGTTGGGAAGTGTTAAGCACTTCTTTCCAGCTTTTATGACACATTTCGTATTGTATTTGCTCCCATAGGGAGGCAAACATACCATGATCTCTGGCTGTTAGCATAACTGAATATAAATATCTATTAATTAACCTCCCCATGTTTATCAATTAATCTTCAGTATGTCGAAAGTGAATTGAAAATGATCAAACCAAGGTTACATTTTTGCATAAGGGACTCTGTCACACATCACCGTACATGCCGGGGAAGTAGTGACGTCACATTTATGATAATTAGCCCAACACGTGCGATCTGGACCCAAACAAATGATCATGTCCACTGTTCATACGTATGAACACAATAGGCACACATAAACATACAATTTAGACTGATTTTTCTCGGTTGGAAGACAAAAATAGCGGCAGTGATCTCGTCCTGGCTTGTTATCACAACCTTCAGCATAATAGGAGCTAATAGGCTGGCATGTTTTCCCTTATTTTTGTTTTAGACGAAAGTTATGGTATAAAATCGGAGTCGGATTTTTTTCCCCACAGACTTAATGTGTGGCAAAAATGGTCACACCGTTTGTTTGGGTCCAAAACGCACGTGTTGGATGATTAACATAAATTATGACGTCACTACTTCCCCGGCGTATAGAGCACAACGTACGCCTAACGTACTTAATCCCACTATAGTTTTGTTTTATACATTGTTGTTCATCATGTGTTTGTTAGAAGTACATTCAATATGTTATTCATACGGTTGTGTCTGTTAAATGCATATTTTTAATTCCTTATCCACATGATGGTGGTCCACTTGGCACACATTCAGGATGTGAAACTTTTGTACAATATTTGTACATTTAGGGAACGTTCACCAACACTTGTAAGGGGGAGCCTGATGCCAAAAGGGGGCCCTTAAAATTTTTGACCCTCGTAAGGGGGGGGGGGCCTTGAATAAAATTACCACAAATTTTCCAGTAAAAATTTAGTTTAAATGTTTTTCTATTGGGTTGACTACTAATTTTTGTCGCAAAAAGGGGCCTTATATTTTTGAGGTCGAAAAGGGGGAGCCCCAAAAATTTTCGGCGATAATTTTTTTGGCATCAGGCCCCCCTTACAAGTGTTTGTGAACGGTCCCTTAGGCTCTATACAGCGTGACAGACCCTTAAATATTCTCTTGCTCTAAAAATACTCTGACTGGACCTACAAGTGTCAATTATTTACAGCAAATTGGAATCAATGCTTTAAAGGTGCATTGGACAAAATTTACAAATATTATCTGCAGATGATTTACGATTGGTATGTTTGAAGATATCAGTTTACAACCAAATATTGTGAAAATATTAAACAAAACCTTCAGAAAAGTCATACACTTGAATTTTGTCTAGTATGTTGATCTTGGGTATGAGGCTATTTTATAAAAAGCATGTATTCATGCTATAACATGAAAAGAAGGACAAGTTTGATTGGTAAAATATTACCTTTACATCACAGATTGCAGATAAATCAAAAGAAATCTCCTGATAAACCCATTTTTAAGATTTCAACTCTAGCAGACAGTATTTTGATATATAGCCCTAGTGGTTGAATTTGACAACTTGACAATTTGAACTTTGCATATTGTCATATTTACTGCTAACACTTCAAATGATGCCAAAAATATGTAAATGTTTGGAGAAAAGTTTGGGGATGATTTGTCCATTGTCCAATGCCCCTTTAATGGTTTCCATCCAGTAAAGGATAGGAAGAGCATGTCCGCTATTCAAGGCCAAGTCAAGTCATCTATTTTAACATCTCCCGGGATAGAGAATCTTAAGGCTGACATCTCCCGGGATACAGACATCATAAGGCTGGCAATATGTATTAACTCAACCAGGCAAATGTAGATACAACTCGTGAATGAATTAGTAAACCGATAGCCATGGATGATAAATGCACTTTACGCACATGATGAGAGATAATTACACAGAGGAGATGAGAAATATTCCCTAAAGGACAAATCAATTGGAAAACTGTAAATCTGTCATAATCAGATGAGGTGAATATTATGATAATGACACTTGCAAGTGAAAAAGATAGCCATTTTTAATTACAACTTGTATCTAATTTATCAGAAACAAAACTATATCTCAGTGTGTAAAACAGATTTTGACTTTTATTTTTATAAATTGATATCAGACCCACAATGAAATGAACTCTTTGGGACATATCTGTATACAAAATGCTTAGATCTTGATGAGAAGGGCCTTATTTTTAATTAATTAATTAATTTATTTATTTTTTGCATCTATTCAAAACACTTGAGTGAAATTATTAAACTGAATTAAATAATTGTGAAATCCTCAGAAAGGTCAATCTGACACAAAACAGATATGTAGTGCAAATGAAAATGAATATGCTATCATACAAAATCCCACTAACATCAGGTTTAACCAAACGTTTTGTGTAAATATGCATGGACCTTTGTGCTATCCTTAGTAGATAGCAGCATCCCTGAAAATGCTTTCTCATCCCCTTAAATTTATGTTGTGCTATCTAGAGTCGCAACATGCAAAACAATCCTGAAAATGCTTTCTCATCCTCTTAAATTTGTTTTGGGGCTATCTTGAGTAGATAGCAGCATGTAAAACATCCCTGAAAATGCTCTCTCATCCCCTTAAATTTGTTTTGTGCTATCTTTAGTAGATAGCAACATGCAGAACAACCCTAAAAGTGATTTCTCATCCCCTTAAATATGTTTTGTGCTATCCTGAGTAGATAGCAGCATGCAAAACATCCCCCAAAATGCTTTCTCATCCCCTTGTGCTACCTTAAAGGTGTAGGTTCCGATCACATTCTCATTCCCAGGGCTCAACCGGAAGTATTGCATTTTTTGATGTCAAATGAAAGCCCATTTTTTTTCTGATTGTAAATCCAAAATTTCACCTCCAAATTACAAATAGTTTTTGAGATATAGCAAAAAGTGTAAAGTTAATTGGTATACCTATTTTCTATTTCTTTTGTATTTTCATAACAGCCTCATACCCAGGGTTGCATACTTTGTTTTGCCGCTGAAGAGTAAACAAGAATCAAACTGAGGGTTAAAAAAAACCAAAAGACATTTCAGAGGTCAAGGTCAATCAGTTAAAAATAGATTATACATATGTTAAAATAGTAACCTACACCTTTAAGGTGGTTCAATAGGATGTTTCTGGAAAAACGCTTTCTCATCCCTTGATAAATTTGTAACACCTGTTCAAACTATCTTAAGTAGATAGCAATAATTGTTGGTAATTCCCATTCCCCATGTCATAGATGTAACATTTATTAATGTAGATACCTATACATAATGATGGTCTTAAAAAGACAACCTCAGCCTTGAAAGCATGTTGTGACAAAGAAGATTTTTATTAAAAGTCTGGGGGATATAAATCCCACATGCATGAATCACTTGTTAGTCACAAAAACGTAATAATATTTCTTGGAGAAGATTCAAGAGAACCATTTTTTCTGGATGTTTTTAATTTCTACAGAATTTATTATCAATTCTGATGGCATATCAATCCCTGTGAACAACTGAGCTGAAATTGTTCCTCAATCTCTTTACTTCAGAAATTGCAGCAATCAAAAAGCAGAGGAGGGCAATTTTGCTTAGGCCAAAAAAACAATTGTTTGGTTGTCCTCCACAACTGTTCTTGAGCAAGTGCGGGCGGGCAGATTTTTTTTTCAAATTTAAGTCAAAGCTACACCAAATTATGGCCTCTATAAAGATGCAAATTAGTCTAGTGTACCAAAAATATCTTTAGACAAGTTTAAAATAGTATTAAAATATATACAAAAAAATGAAAACAACAACTTTAAAAAATATCTTCAAAAAATCAAAATTCTCAAAGAAAAAAAAAACTTTTTTGGAAATCTGAAAATTAGGCGCGGCATACTTTTGTACAGTAAAAAACTTTTTTCCAGTTTCGAAAAATAGGGGCGGGCGGTGGAGGACAACCAAATAACTATAAAGGGACCGTTTTCTAAGAATTTTAAGCATTTTACCTGTACATTTTTGTCACTCTGATGCTACTGTGTCAATATTTTTTCACAATAAAGCTGAACTAGATTTCCAATCAAATTATATTACTAGTTCCAATCAAATTGTATTACTAGAATATTTCTTGTAATATACCATAACCAAAATGAATAAAAAAATGATACAGTAAAATGCAAGCCTGGAGTCTCATAATAATCATATAACATTGATAAACATTGTGAGGTAAAAACCATGTTTACAATACGTTATATGAGTGCAAGAAAGTCATATATGCAATGGCTGCCCTGAGTTATATCTATTTTACCACTTGTCACAATAATGTGAAAAATCCCTCAAAATTCCACTATCTTATGTCAGTGGTTCTTGAAATTTTTCTTCAGGTGACAGTGTCACCTGAAGAACAATTTCAAGAACCACTGACCCAAGACTTGATATTATAGAGTGTGCAATCCAAATTTATGACAAATGGCAGCTATTGCAGATACGACTTTCTTGCACTCCCATGACGAATAGGTGATATTGTAATATCAAAGCTCCAGAACAGCTGGTAAGGAAGTTACTCAGCTCTAAATTATTCAGCCCAGTTTGGATTGGTGGAGCACCTTTCACATTTATGGTAAAGCAATTTACATACACATTTTATAGACTAAAGTTAGAGCAGTGTTCTTTGCTAATGCTCTTGTTCAAAAAAGTATAAGTATCAACGACATTCAACTTAAACCATCATCTTATATAAATACGGAAGAGTCTTGTTTGGATTATAACCAAGAAATACAAACTCAAGATACATGTTTCTCAAAGAACTTTCCTTAAGGTGTCTGGTCCACGCGCCGTCCACCAATACCAGTACACGCTAGTTTCCAAGTTGGTAAGTGCCGCAATACGCATGCGCATATACAGTAGTGTTTTGAAGCTAAAAATTGCCATATTTTAATATTTTTCTGGAAAATTAGTCCAGTGACCCCAAATTTTTATTGTTTTATTTGGAAGAACACACTTGTGCACAATTAACGTTTGTGAAAAAAATGACAAAATATTTCAGGGGGGGGGGGGGAAGTTTTTGAACCAACACTAAATGATGTCACTTTTGCCACATTTCCCATAGACCCCTGTACTAATTCCAAAAAAACCCTCCAAAAATGTCGTTTTTAAACTGACTCGCATGTAAAAAACAAGTCCGGTGACCCCCAATTTTTATTTTAAAAATCGGTTCTACACCGATAAAATATCATTCATGCCGATTTTTACTAAAAATTTTGTCTATCATGGACCAGACACCTTAAAGGAATTTTGAGCATAAGGTTGCCCAACACCATAAGAAATAATGATCTTTATGAAGAACATAAATGAGAAGCAGTGGAAACCCAATTGATGTGGACTTTGTTGGTACAAAAAGAATACAAACAATTTTAACTCAGCAACTGAGAAAGCATCAGATCACGCTACCTGTAAAAACTTCATTTGGCCACCTTGTCCATTGAGGATAATAGCATTTTGATGATGTTCTTCAATCAGATTATAATTTAAAGTGAAAAAGATGGGTGAAAAAATTGCCAGGCTTTTATTTTGATTTCATTATTGGCTGATATAGATAAAGTGTCAAAATTCCAAGGCAAAAACCCCGGGGGGGCACTGACCTAGAAAGGTGATACGGGTATGTGCCGCCCTCAAGACCCCCTTTTCACGCCCTGTCTGCCGCTCCCTGAGACCCCCATTTCAAGCACAACCCTTAGTTCGCAAGCCTTATTTTCAAAAATGTTCAGTTCCCTAGCCTCTTTTTTCGAGTTCCCAAGACCCCCATTTCAAGCAGAATTTTGAAAGTTTTTGCTTCCAGAGCCCAAAGTTTGCCCAAAAAACTAGTTCTGAAGGGTCATTTTTTGGTCCCTTCAGTTCTCTAGACCCCCTTTTCAGAGTCAATGTTCCGTTCCCTAGACTAGGGTTTCAGATATCGGGGCCGCACATCCCTACCAAAACCAAAGTTGAGTACCCCCCCCCCCCCTCGGGGCAAAAACACTTTCCTTTTTATCAGGCATCACATCACACCTTACTTGACCTTGACATTTTCTCCAACAATTTTGACTTTCACATCATGACAACCTGTTCAATATATTATTATTCACGATTTTTGTTTGAAATTTGGAATAAAATCCAAAATTTGCACCATTTTGGCGCAAATTTCAGAAAAATTTGAAAAATAGCCCTATCAAAATACCACATTTTGAAAAGAAAAAGGACCCATACCAGACAGCCTGATTTTGCTACCCAAATTTGTGGCACATCCTCGTAATCACTTTTGTACTAAGTACCTCCCCCGGGTTCTGACCAGGTCATACCTATAAATGTCAAAGAAATAAAGCAAATAGTAGTGTATACTAGGTCATACAAACAGGCACATTAAAAAACTTATTAAAGAAGCAGGTGCATATTTTGACCCGTTTCCTCAAAATCAATACTGACCAAGAAGCCATACACAATTATCTGGTTCTGCAAAATTTATAACTTCCCTAGTACTACCAAACTAAGGGTGAAAACATAGTCGGCCTCCAAACAAAATTTTCGCTTCCAAACATTTGGTCGTGACGTCAAAATGACGATTGATTCCAAATAAAATAACTTCAACACCGATTTGAGACCAAATAAAATTACGCGCTAGATTGCACATGTATTGAATTGTCATATACATTGCACCAAATGTTTGTTACCGGTTCATACTTTAAATTCAATGGCAAATATTTAGTGACGTCACAACCAAATGTTTGGTAGCGAAAATTTTGTTTGGAGGCCGACTATGTTTGGAGCCTATATCTCACTGTCGCAGCCCATTCTCAAAAATGCAAGCATGTTTGAAAGTATGCTTTGGGGGTTGTAAGATTTATCAGTCAAGGATCAAGGATTCTTACTGCTAACTAGCTAAAAAAAACAAATTTTTGTTAGAGGTGACCTTGACAATGAAAAGTGGATCATGAACTGCCCCTTCAAAAGTAAGTAACACATTTTTGATTTGAAAAGTACAAGCCTCTAAGTTTTAGCTTAAAGAAGACAAATGAACATGAACTACAAAATTCATAGTTACCGGTACAAAATTCAATGAAACGAACAGGTCATCCACTCAGGTCGCCCACAAACTGTGGAGACTTATAATAAGAATAGATTCAAGGGACAAGTGCCAGAAAGTTGTCAAAAAATAAGCTAAACACACAGTACAACTACATTTTGTTATCAACAATAAGGCCATTTAAGAAAACCGGGCCCTTAAGCTACTCTTGGCAACTTTATACTTACGCCCTTACTTGAGCTTAAAAACACTGTATGGCACCATTCTTAAAATGAATCCAGCAATGACATGATCCGATGGCAAAATCTTGTTAACACAGGTGAAAACCTAAAAATCAGGTAGCCAAAGTTACTTGGGCATCAGAATTTCATTTATATATTAATTTTTCTGCCATACTAACCTATTCCAATAGTGAAAAAGTCCCTGGGAGGGGGGGAGGGAGCTCGAGGGAAAACAAATGGTATGCATGCTTGTCAGAGCACCTCGAAATCGGACCCTAATCATATAGAGCAAAGTTTAACCCTCGCTGGCATAAAATATTCAAAATACGCCAATGGGCCAAAATCCGACCCTTTTTTGACGTTTTTTCTATAAATGAGCATGTGCGCCAAGCAATGTGCTCGTCGACCCTCCCCCTGGGGACAAAGTATAGCCATAAGGAATGGTGCAATAAATAGAATTTGCCTTGAGACACTGACAGACAATGTTTCCGCAATATTTTTCACCTTATCAGCCTCCAGTGACATATGCATTATTCAATAAGTTGAAAGAACTTGTCCCATTCATATGCATAAAAAGTGCATTTGCTTTTACCATACCACCTTGAATATTTGACACTGATAGCATTTTTATTTTGCTAATTTTGCAAAAAAGTTGGCTTATTTAATTACACATACATTCGAACATTTGATGCAAAATAGAGATTTTTTTTGGGGGGGGGGGGGTCAGAGTAGATTTCTTGTTATGGGCATTTTCACAGTAACGGAAGGACAATCACAGAATTTTTCTGTATTTCAAACACATACATTGCCAAAATTGAATTGGATAAAATAAAACTAATTCCATATTTAGTTGAGTATACCTGAAAGCATTCATATTCAACAGAAATTTTTTCATAAAAATTCCTCTGTCGCAAAATATGCATATTAATGAGGTCGGTCACAATAAGGACAGCAAAACGGACATGGTTTTTCACCTTGAGTACATTTTTGAAAATTTTTATGAAAGTTATGAAGAAATTTTATTTCAAAGTTACTGAATGCATTGCTTGGTGTTTCTGCAATAGTTTGCCACATTCCACATCAAAATATATTCCGTACGGTTATGTTTTAACAATGCGAAATGCGAAGGGATCATGGTCACGGAAGGATGGTAATGGAAGGACAATTTGTCCGCTGATTTTTGGGTGCACTGAACCGTAAAGCCTGGTCAGGATTAACAAAAAATACAACCTCATGTGTAAATTTGATCCTTATTTAAGCCATTTAGAACAATAACACCCAAGTAAACAACCAAGAATGGGTTGAAAAAATTAAATAAAAATTACTACTTTTCATTATGAAAATCAAGAAATTTGACCAAAAATTAGGATTTTTAAAGAAATTTCATAGACATATTTGTTCAGTCTTTTCAAAATTAGGTTCATTTTAAAGAGCTTCAAAATAGCTTTCTTTTGATACCAAATATATGGTGGTAGCATTTTTCATTGAATAGTTACATCCTTTTTTCAATATTTTTCTCATGTTCACTTTTTCGTGAAAATGCCCTTATTTCAGACTGATGCCATATAGTATTCAAGTTCCTCTGTCAAAGCCCTTGGGGGTACTCAAATTTGGTTTGGATAGGTACGTGCCTCTGGGAAAATTGAAAAGCAACCCATCCAAATACCAGTTTTCAAGAAAAAGGGACCCATCCATATACCAAATCTTCATATAATCCAAGTATATAGAGTTGAAACCATCAAAATAGCAAAGAACTCAACCAAGAAGGGAGCAAAGATACAAATATAAAGAATTGAACATGAAACTACATATGTAGTTTCAAGTTCAATTCTTTATATTTATACCAAATCTTCCAAATTTTGAGTCAAATTTTTTAAAATCACAATTTTTCTGCCCCGATTTGCACTATTTTGGGAAGTTTTGAGAAAAAATTGTCAAATTTGCACCATTTGGCGCAAATTTTAGAAAATTTTGAAAAATGAACCCATCAAAATACCAGATTTTGCGAAGAAAAAGGACTGATTGAAATACCAGAGAGCCTGATTTTGCTACCCGAATTTGCAGCACGTCCCCATAACCCCTTTTGTACTAAGTACCCCCCCCCCCGGGTCAAAGCATAGCTATGATGACTCCATTGCAGGGGTGGCACCAGAAATTTCAACGTAGTTGTTAAAAGCTGACAAGAAAAACAGACATCTAAAATAGTACAATTTTGAAACAATTCTTTAAGTAAATTGTGTGAAACATTCGTGGCAGTGACACTTTAGTTTGATTATAAAAGTTTGCTTAAAGCAATACTATAAAGTGTTAAAAATGAAGCGCCCTCTGTCACCCATGACTTTTCATTTTTTGGGCTTATTGGGTTTGTTTTGGGTAGATATGAATACCCTCCAAACGATTCGACTAAAAGATGCTTACTTTTTCTGTTATGGCCATTTGTTGAATTAAATTCGGGATCCCAAATTTAATTCCACATGTATTAGTATAGGAAAGTATTCATATGCTTTTTATCCATTTTCGGTGGTAAAACAATTTTTTTCACAAAATATATTTGAAAACGTTTTAAGATAGTCACATTCCTCCATTTTATGCTGTTTTACTATAAACTATTTTTGATCAAAATCTTATAGTATTGATTTAAATTTGCTCATACATTGTAAGGTATTCAAAACCATTCTTCAATTGGTAGGACTTGATCCTAACAATGGACACAAGTTAAACTCAAATCTATTCAAATCAAAAATCACTTAAGACCAATATCTTGAAATACAATAACTACCAGCACTGGTAGAGGAAATTGCTCCACTCACTAAAAGCATCTTTACTAAAAATTCCTTTACTAAAGGCCAAACTAACCTGAAACCCAACACTAAAAAGATCGACCTCCCTCTCTGTGCCCTTACAATTCCCTTGTAATCATGGTTAACATTGAGTGCCTCAAGATTGAATTAAAATGTCCCCTTGCAGGAAATTGCCCCGATCTTTATGGATTGTAGTATTTACATACGTGATGAGGTTTCAATGACAGCTATGTGGCCTAAGTCTAGGACACAATCACAAGTATTTTATGCAAGAAATCTGCATTTTAATTGAATATTATTCTTTAATTATCCTGATGTAATTTGATTTTACCAAATTACTGTACCATTAAAAAATAATGGAATTCAGTGCCTTTACATGATTGTTATTTAATATTTACTATTTTGCTATCTACTGAAGATAGCTAACTGAACATCTGTTCAGAAATTATTTTCAATATGGGGGATATGTTACACAATTGCCATTGAGATTCTTTGCTTATCCAGAGAAATGTTTTGGTTTTGAGTTAGTTAGTCCATATCTTTAGCTCCATGCATTTAGGTTGACTGTAATTTTCCAAAACAAGCCCATAATTTTGTACAACAAAATATTCAAAATATATATAGCAGAACTTTAATTTTCACGGTTTGTAACCACAGCTGTAGTTTGTAACAGCTAAAATTAAGTTTCATGAATATTTACAAGATTTATATTAAAGGGACTAGTCTAGATTTCACTGTGAATTAAAAACGTATGAAATGCTTTGTATAAAGCTTTTAAATGTGGTAAAATCAAGTAAGTAAAATAATCTACACAGAAATGGTCAAAATTATGAGAGAATTCATTTTTGAGATATCATTCTTTGATGGTGGTGTTATGTCCAATTATGTCCAATTCTAGAACTTGTATCTCAGGTGGATTTACCATTTAAAAGATCAATCAAAGCTTTTAAAATCAATTTGGTGAATTTGTTAGATTTAAAACTAAAAACACTGTTTTCACACCATTTTTCCCTTTGGAGAAACAAATTAAAGTTGGAAAATAATTGAATTTTTTGTCAATATTCCACAAATTCAGGGAAAACTACTGGCAGGTTATATTACTATAATAAACAGGTTCTATCGGTAAAAAATTGTAAAAAATGTAAGTAGAAAATGTTTTAGCATAAGAACTGGTTGAAGTAAAATGGCATGTTTATAGGAAGTATCTGCTTTGCTTGCGAATGCACATACTATGTTTTTACGTTAGCTTTGTTGGGCAGCGCAAATCCTGATGTGGTATCAAATTGAAATGATCCACTATAGCACATTTCTTATATTCAACCAATACTTTCATACTCTACATTTCCGAAATGTTGATTTTGATTGAATTTGCTATCATGTCAGAATTTGTGATGTAGCGCTAAAGTTGGCTTCTTATGATCATGATTACTAATGGCACCTCAGTGTCTCCAGCAATTAGATAAGACAAGTATTGACTTTGCCTTAGTTAATAGGAAAACTTTATACTTGATTAACTATATTTTATAGCAAGATGGTGAAGAAAATAGTCAAATGAGTTTGGTGTTTACTTTTTCATACATCTTAGCCAATTTCTTGAAAATATAAAAACACACATCCTATATCATAATATTGATATAAGAGAATATGCATCGTAATTCTTAGACATTTATTATCCTTTTATTAAACTTAATTAAGGACTTCTTTCATATGAAAGTTGGCAACAGCCCCTGGTACACTGTTAGAACGTTGGGCAAACAATTTACCCAACGTTGGTTCAACTATGAACAACCCTACTTCTGGGTAAATAATTACCAACGTTGCGTAAAATGTTGGCTAATTACCTAACTGTTGGGTAAAAGTTGTTGCTAATTACCCAAATATTGGGTAAAATTTCACCAACAGTTGGTTAATATTATTTACCCAACAATTGGGTTGTTCATAGTTTAACCAACGCTAAATAATTGCCCAACAGTATAACAGTGTATGTTTGCTGTATCATTATTAATATACCTAAGTTATTATTATCATGCTTTTGTCTTTACAAACTTATGATATCAGGATCTCCAGGGCTCAAATGAGGAACATATCAATTCAGTTGCATAAATTAATTCATTACTGTAAAGGAATTCCTATACTCTACAGTGAAACAATGCAATTACTCTAAATTTTTGAAGCAACCTGTTAAAATCAGAGAACATTTTAAAGCATTTTCATGTTGAATGGGACCTACTGTACAAATTTAATAATGAAATTTTGAATCCTATCTACCAAAATTTCCCCATTTTTTTGAAAAAATGGCAGATAGAATAAAAAAACCCTTCATAGTTAAATTTGTACAACTGGTTCCATTCAACATGAAAATGCTTTAAAATGTCCTTGATTTTCATAGGATGCTTAAAAAAAAAATTGATTTTAAGTTTGAGTAAATGAATTCATTTCCTTTATGGTATATGAATTCATTTAC
>JXSR01S010271.1:2850-16144 GCA_000969725.1 Ophiothrix spiculata
GTGAACATCTGATTGCTGTATTGCCTCCTGGTAAAACTCTTGCTGACTATAAATGGATCTCAGTATGGTGTAGGCAAGCTGGGGTGAGTACAGCAATAATTAGTGTTGATTTTGAATATGAAAAAAATACAACATGGCACTATTCTAATGTCAGTATTATTATTGTTGTTGAGAAATGTACTTGAGTAACATACTCTAACATAAACTGTAATGAGATTGGCCATGATTCCATAGAAAATTTAAAGCCAAATCTCAATAAAATATTTAAAATTATACAATGCCAAGAACAGTGTTAAGAAAAAAATATGAAATAAGGTAACATTTGAATGAACTTTTTAGTTATGATTAAAATAGAACATGTATGTTGAAAAAGTTGAACTTTGAGTGTGCAGTCATGCTTGTCTTTTAAAATCAACCCCTGGGAATAAATGTTTTGTTCACAAGGAAGTACTAAATAAAATTATTTATATAGTATACTTGTCATTTACAGTTCATATGTAGAACACTGAACTTACTCGTTTAGGAGCTAGTATTTTCATTTATGACTTCAGAAATTGTGATACTACATCATGGCATCTATTAGTCCGGTCTTACTCATGATAGTCATATTGGCAAGTCAACTTAATCATGCTGACTCTCAGTTCTCAGTGTTAGCAACTGGACAGGTGCAGATCATTAAACTGCTGGAAGAGATAACCACCACATCCACTCCTTTGGTACCAAATATCACGGCTTTGTTAACAAACCAGGAAGATCTACTTGAAAATAGCACTGTGGTGTTGAATGAAATGAATATTGCTGTTCATCAAGTAGCTGCTGCTCAAACACGTATGGCTGAAAACCTTGGCCAGATTGTTTCTCTGTTACAAAGTAGACAAGCAGGACTAGCAACCCAGGCAATGCCCGTGCCATCAGCTGATATGACTAATAGTATATCACCGCAACCAGGACAAACAACTAATGCAGTGCCCATGCCTACAGTTTCCAATGAACAAACTACTCAATTTGATATCATTCCAACCAGTTATGTTCCAACAGACTGCTCCAATATATCAGTTACTGATAACCATGGTTCAGGAGTGTACACCATTGACCCAGGAGATGGACAAGGATCCTTCAATGTTTACTGCGACATGGACACTGATGAAGGAGGCTGGACTGTCTTCCAAAAGCGCTTTGATGGTTCTGTGGAATTTTACTTGGGTTGGGATGATTTTGAAAAAGGCTTTGGCAACTTGCATGGTGAACATTGGCTAGGTCTGCAACAGGTACACAGATTGACCAGTAGTGGACGATGGACATTGCGTGTAGACTTGGAAGACTTTCTTGGGACCACAGGATATGCAGAGTATGAAGATTTCCACATTGGTGATGAAGCTTCTTTATATCGACTCTCAGTTGGTTCTTTCTCTGGTAACATTAGTGATTCAATAACTCACCGGCATAATGGCCAACCATTTTCAACCAAAGACCGGGATCATGATACATACGTTGGGCACCTATTCAATGGTAACTGTGCTATCTACTTCCAAGGGGCGTGGTGGCATGCAAACTGCCATTCGTCCCATCTTAATGGCTTATATTATGCATCATCCACAGCACCTAACCATGTTGCTTCACCTATGACTTGGTTATCGTTTCCTGTATATAATCGCCGTGAAGTCTTGAAAAAGTCTGAAATGAAGATACGCCAAACACTATAATCAGGAAAAACAACTCTTTGAATTCTTCCAAATGAAAATATCTTTTCAATATGAATATCATAATTACAGCTTTTTAAAAGCTTATAATTAGCTTTTTATTTACCCTCAGCATACTGAACATTTAGAATAGCCAGTTTTTTTACGATATATTACTATTATTATACTGCTTTCAATTAATCTACTTTACATCAATAATATACAAATATATACTGACTTGTAGATCTCTGGTTAAAAGTATGGACCTGATGTGACTAAAAATTAGCTGTTTAACTGAGGGGCTACAGTAAAATAGCTACATTTTAATCAATGAAGGACCATAATTTTAATCCAGAGATCTGAAAAATATCAGCATATATTTGTTTTATATACTGTATTAATGAATTTTATAATAATGTAATTTTCACTTGCCCAATGGTCTAATTTAATTATTCATCTTATTAAAAAAATGCACTAACAGAATGTTGTAACCATGAATGCAAAAATGCATTACAAGCTTATATAGAAGCTTAAAACTGAATTGAAGCAACAATAAAATAGATCAAACTTGTGATAAGTTGGTGATAAATCACCCAAAGTAAAACGTTGTGTCCATACAATTTCAAGTTCATGGGAGGCAGGATTGGCTCTGTTTTAGCTTACTATCCTTGAAATAGCAAGGACATTTCTACATTTTCAAGCAATTACTTGTAGACAAATTAGGAGGGGTATTTAATGGGATAGGGCATTTATTAAATTGGAAAAATATGGTAATTGTACATATACAAAATCTTTGTTGAATCTTGTCATGTCAATGCAGCTGTATAGTTGCTTCAATTTACACAGTAGAATACATTGCCTAACCAAGAACAAATTGCAACAGTAAATAAATTCAGCCAAAAGATATAAATTCTGTTGTAGATTTCTTATCAAACATTTTGTGTGATTTCATGAACACAACAAATATTAAACAGCGTCATCATTTTGCATATTTATGCTAAATATGTCAAAAATGATGCCACCGATTTGAATTTTGTATTAAAAATTGTGTAACCACTGCCTAAACAATAACGTTAATATTTTGCATTTTTGTGCTATGTGCAAAAAACAAAACTCCTGGGTCCAGTTGAAACTCCATGTACTTACATGTTTTAAATTTTTATACTTACAGACTTCTAACATGGCATTTTATCAGAATTACTGGTCCAAACCACCAAGTATCTGAGTTAAATGATGTAAAGTTAGAAGTCAGCAAGTATAAAAAGTGTATTGGAAATGGTAATATGAAAATTAAAAAGTGTGAAACAATCAATACACCAACAATTAGATTATTATGATAATTATACCATCCCCTTTGTTACAGGTTTGATTGAGCCTACTAGCCATTTTCGTCTCGCCTTCTAAATTCATGATTCTTGTCCTGAGAAAATCTCAAAAATAGTATGCACTGTGTTGATGAAATATTATTTGAATTACTTGCAAATATAAAATATAATTTAACATGTAATGTAACATTCATAAAATCAAAAAGGAACATTGAATTTGCGAACAGCAGGAAAACTTATACACAGTTCATAACTGCAATGTATCAACAAGAAAGCAATTCAGGATAAGAAAATGTACTGTAAACCCAGAACACCATGGTGCCTTCTTGTCCAATATTACATACAGGACATTAATATAGTCAATACGGGCAGGCGGGATAAATTGCACCCCCACAAAAAAAGGATAATTTTGACTTTTGGCGAAATCATGGAAAATAAGATCAAATTTGAAATGAGGGTTTTTTAAAGGTAATGAACACAAAAATTAAAGTAGATAAAGTGTAAAATTGAAGCAAATAGAAATTGAAAACCCAAAATGGCTATGAAACATAGGGAATTCTTTTTATTTCTTTTCAGTTTGTAAAATTGACTCAAATTTATTTTGTTTGTAAATAATTGAAAGTTTCATTATGAAAACCATTGCACATGCTACAGAAAATGTGTCCTCCCCTAGAACCAAGAATGCTGGTTGTGTCCTTTATACAGGAAACTGTGTATTATTCTGTAGAATGAAGAGTTTCGACTCAATTTTAGCAGGATTAATAAACATTAAGCCAAAGTTAATTTGTTGTTTTTAAACAACTGAGAATATTAAAATATTCCAATACACCCGTTAGTGTTATATATTTTTCTAAAGTCGTGTATTATCTCTTTTATTTGGGTAATTGGTATAAGTTTCAGCATATATTTAAATCTAGACAATCAGAATTTTACTTACTCGGAGCAACCCACATTGCGGGTGAAACTATCATCCTTCAGCTGGGTGTTGATGTCAACCTTCGTTCTTGATATATTTTACATCATCAGATGTTAAAGATGATGTCATTTTTCAAGAAAGAGTTCATGATACAGGAATTTTGCATTTTTATGTAGATTGATGAGTTTCAACTCGATAATAGCAGGAAAAATGAAACTTAAGCCATGGTTAATTAATGTGATTGAGTAAATAAAATTATTGGGTGTCTAGATTTATATATATTCTTGTACGTTTTCTACTTTTTATAACATTTTACTTTCAGATTTTAATTTTGAATGGTTTTTCAATATTAAATTAACTTGTTTCAAAATCATGGTTAGAGGAAACATCCCATTTTTAAATAATTTCTGTCATGTATATTTTGAAGGAGTCTTGAATAATACACACATGAAGGGTAAAATCATTTTGAAAGCAGGTCAAAAGCATGATTTGTAAAGAATTTTTGTCTGATTCAGAAGTTAATTAGAGTATTTTCCTGGGAGTATTTCCATTTTGTTAACCCATATATAGGTTCAGTTTCAAAAATGAATTTGTTTTACAACACCGATCACAACATGCTTCTCAAATAAAGAAAAAATGCCCAAGGGCACTTCCCATTTATTATTCTTTAGACCATAATCCGGGGGGAGGGGGGTACTCAATTTTGAAAGTGGTAGGTATGTCAGGCGCAAAGCGCTGAAATGGGGTCAAGTGAACTGATTTTCTGTAAACAAATGAACCTTTGAAACTGATTTTGGGGGGTCAGGTGAACTGAAATTTTGGCCAAAATAGCCTACTGAACTGAGAATTTTCCCATTTCTGGAGCAATTTGTGCAGTTTAAGCTATTTTTCCTCAAAAACAGGGTCTAAAGAACTGAATCACGCTGAAAATGGGTATCTAGTGAGCGGCCTGGCAGCCTAAAAAAGGGGATCTTCACCGCCTGACATATATATCCTGCTCACATATGTGAGTGCCCGTACCACCCCATAACTTAGACAATTAAGGTGTCTGGTCCATGATAGATCTGCCCGAAGATTTCTAGTAAAAATCGGCATGAATGATATTTTATCGATGTAGAACCGATTTTTAAAATAAAACTTGGGGGTCACCGGACCCGTTTTTGCATGAGAGTCGGTTTAAAAACAGCATTTTTTTTTTTTTTTTTAGGGTTGGGGGGGGGGGGGGAAATTAGTACAGGGGTCTATGGGAAATGTAGCAAAAGTGACATTATTTAGTGTTGATTCAAAAAATCTGCCCGAGCATTTTTGTTAATTTTTTCACAAAAGTTGCGCACATGTATGTTTCAAATAAAAAAATAAAAATTCGGGGTCACCGAACTAATTTTCCAGAAAAATATTAAAATATGGCAAATTTTAGCTTCAAAACACTACTCAGAGTATATGCACATGCGTATTGCGGCACTTACCGACTCTGAAACTAGCGCGTACTAGTACTCGTGGACGGCGCGTGGACCAGACACCTTAAGGTAGATATTAACCCATCATTTTTGGAAAACTTTTGCTCTCTCACTCAGCAGAGAAAAATTAATCTATATGAAAGTATACATTTCTACTAGTGACGCATGGAACGCAATGGTGATGTTGATTTTTACTAAAGGTCTACAATTTGTCTCTGGGGGCCAAAAACAAATGTCCATCTGGAGTCATTTTTCTCAAATTATAATTTTTTGTGTCATTTTTAAATCAAAGGTGGCCATGTTGCCACAAAATTGGCAAAAATTACCACTTTTAACCTATTTTTGGCAATAACAAATAGATTAAAATTTAAAAAAAAATAGAAAAAACTACCCTGCCATTGGTTTCTAGATTCTTTTAAATTACTCTTAAAAGAGTAATTTAGTTACAATTCTTACCAAAGCAAATTTTACTAAGGCTTTCCAGAAATTTTTCGTCATCAAAAATGAGTATTTTGGCTCTAGAGTCAAAATCATAAGTTTTTTTACAGAGTAAAAAACCTTTCCAAAATTATGGGTTGACAGCAGCCTTAAAATGAGGTCAGCTTCACAAAGGGAATTATGTATATCCAGTTGTTCATTACAACAAGTGCAGAGTAATTTTGAAATATTTCTGAATGCAAAATCAGAAGGAAATTTGCTGTGGAACAAGTTGGAAATTAAAAGATGAAAATGCTAATTATAACAATAAAACTTATAGTTAAAAGGACCTAGATGGCAGAGATGTCATTGTGTAGTTATGTAAGGCCCAAAAAAAATAATTGTTTGATTGGCGTAACATAGAAAAAAAATAGGGTCGGTAGGTCGGATTTTTGTAAGTCTATGTTTCACATACAAGAACACAAAATATATGGCACATATACTAAAACATCTTCACTTTTTCTGTAACACATCTTTTATTTGTCATTTTGAATGTCCTGCAAGCCATATCTTGGGCTCCCATGAATCGATTCCCATCAAATTTGGGATTTGAAAGTTTTTTACCATGCTCAAAAAATAAAAATATCAAGGGTCGGTGGTAAAATTAGGGTCGGTCGGGTTACGCCAATCAAACAATTTTTTTTTTAGGCCTAAGTGCAAGAAAGTTGTAACTGACATTTTGTCAAAATTGAGATTTTAATGGAATCATAAAATATGAATATTGATGGACATGTTATCAAAGTTTCCTAATTAAATAAAGCTGTTTTTTAATTATGTTAGAATCAAAACAGAATGGTGTATCTACATGCTTGATTTTCCATTTATCGTATCTGCGCAGATACAACTTTCTTGCAAAAGTAGTTTATCAACCATTAAACCAACAAAATATCTGCGCAGATACGACTTTCTTGTATAAGTAGCACTTCACCTATGTTACCAATCTTGTAAAAGTAGCACATCACCTTTGTTACCAAGAAAGTCGTATCTGTGCAGATACGACTTTCTTGTATAAGTAGCACATCACCTATGTTACCAAGAAAGTCATATCTGCACAGATAAGACTTTCTTGTATAAGTAGCACATCACCTATGTTACCAAGAAAGTCGTATCTGCGCAGATACGACTTTCTTGTATAAGTAGAACATCACCTATGTTACCAAGAAAGTCATATCTGCACAGATAAGACTTTCTTGTATAAGTAGCACATCACCTATGTTACCAAGAAAGTCGTATCTGCGCAGATACGACTTTCTTGTATAAGTAGCACATCACCTATGTTACCAAGAAAGTCGTATCTGCGCAGATACGACTTTCTTGTAAAAGTGGTTTATCACCCATCTTACCAAGAAAGTTGTATCTGCTACAGATACGACTTTCTTGTAAAACTAGTTTATCATATCAACTGTGTAACCAACAAAGTGGAATCTGTGTAGATACGACTTTCTCAGTTTCATGGGAAATTCGGATTGCAGATACCCCATTTTCTTTGTCAAATTATATTTCAAATAATAAATTATATTGCAAAATTATTATATGGGAATACTGCAGTTGACACAGTATCATAATTTATCAAAAAATAAAAAACAAATTCTTTGTCAGTGAAATACAAAAATGATTTCCTGTAAAATAACCAAAATGCAGATACAACTTTCTTGCACTCACATGACGAAATGTGAGTGAAGCAAGCTATTGCAACCCACTTAAGGGTGGCAGCAAATTCAAAAGGCAGCACCCTGATAGGTGTTCATGGAAGCTCCCTCAAATTCTTGGTGAATAATAATAGGCATTGGTTGGCTAAAATGATCATGTTATATATTTTGTTGATTTTTTAAGTGAACATAAATTAAAAGTTTTATACAAGTGACGTATATTGGGTGTCAAGACCCATCAGATTCTATGAAAAACAAAAATGCAGTGTCAGATTAATTGTTTTACAGTACTTTTTCCAAAAATATATTGTGTTATCAATACATGCCTAGATACAGAGTCATGGCAATATGGTTTACCTCAAAACAACCACCACTATACAGTGTTTATCAAAAATTGAAATGGTAAATCTTATGTACCTATGATGGCACTGATGGGCTTCCTTAGGCAAAATAAGCATTAAATAAATAAAGTTGAAAATGAATTCAGTGACATTATGAATAGGGAAATGGTAGACAAAAATGTGATTCAACTTAATTTTTTGTTATTGTTTTTCTTCTAGGCCAACTTTGCACAAGTGAATATTCCAGCAGACTTTGTGGCTCCAGCTCCACATGACCTAGGCATGCTGGGTACTGACCCACCAGCTCACGACGTCACTGCCGATAAAGTTGTCATCTTGAATACCAGACAATTCTATATTGAGAATCTTAACTATGATGGCACAGCACCAGGTAAGCTTAGTGAGGCCTAGCCTGGCTTTGGCATACTATATGTACTGACCCACCAGCTCACGATGTCACTGCAGATAAAGTTGTCATCTTGAATACCAGACAATTCTATATTGAGAATCTTAACGTAGCATCATAAGTTTAAACTGACTGCAAACTGAAATCACTTTAGCAATTCATCAGCTGCAATTTCATTTTGAGAGGTCAACTGAAGCACTGAATTGATTATTTTTCATTGACAATTAACATTTTTCCTTGTCCTTTAATTTTACAGATACGTATTACTGGGCTGGTACAGGCATGCCAGACGATAATGGTTTTATTGTGCTAGATGAAAATCTTATGTAAGTTGTGGATTATTAAATATCTGAGTTGTTGAGATAGTTTTGAGTTTAATTAATTCATTTTTGCACAATAGTTGGACAACAGTCAAGCCAGTTTGGTGATCTTAATTGATTCAATGACGAGATGCATGATGCATTTATAATGATGAATAGAGTGTTTTAAAAGATCTCAGCTTCAAAACTCAACCGGAAATCAACTTACTTGATTCTTGCTAGTATTGTGTCACAAACGTATAGGTTCGTTCAGTCTATAGACCTGACGGGGAAGTCCTCTTTTGGTCTATGCATTAGCGTGCTCGCTTTGGATGCGAGAGGTCCTGGGTTCGATTCCCGGCTGGGTCGCATGAAAATTTCGGAATTTATTAAGTGCTGGTATGCTTCGTGATTATTACAGTAGAGTAAGTGGGGTGGGTTACGTTCGGCCCGTTACAATTGTATACCCTAGCATCAACAAAGTATCAACAAAATCCTAAACTAAGTGAAACTTAAAACTGAAAGTTTATCAAATGATTGGGGAAAATAGGGATGATGTCAAGTTAAACTTGTTCAATGCTCCTTTGAATGAGAAAAAATATTTGAGTGTTTTAAAATAATTTTTGAATGATTATGTTATTTCATTTTCTCTAATAGGGAGCAAAAACTACCATCAGATAGCACCCCAGTTGTAGACAAATCAGTGACCATCACCCTCCCAGAAGGCAAATCTGTTTTTGATATAGACTATCTAGGTCTATGGTGCAGACAGGCTAATGCTGACTTTGGTCATGTGACCATACCTCCAAAATCAGAGCTGAACATACCTCCTTATATTGACGAATCAGGCCCACCACCACCTGTAAGTAAAACATTCATAATTTTATGCCATTATAGGTTGGGGAATATAAAAACAAAAACTCATGACAAAGACAATACAGCTGGCATATAGTTGATATAAAAGCTTCAGAGGCTCCATTTCTTAGAGTGGACACATAGTTTAGCCCATTTGCATAGCAATGTTCTTATTTTCTCTGGTTTATACAAAATTGTTTTAAAAACCATTAAATAAAGCAGTGACCAACCATTTCAACAATGCATGCTTAGAAGAGCAAATGGTTGAAATGGTAATTAATAAAACCCTTATAGTCTGATGCTTAAACTTATTTAATCAATTGAAGATTTGGAGTCCTTTGAACACATGCTATAAAATACTGACTTGTTTTCCCAAGTTTCATGAAATGTACACACTGAAGAGTTTCATTCAATTTATTTTTGCATGTAAAATTGCTATGATCAATACACTTTCAGTTTAAATTTACAAAATCTGTGTATTTTTCAAAAAGAAAATATTGTAAAGAAATCATTTGTTTTTTCCTATTTGCAGGAAAAAATGTATGACAACTGTGAAGTCCTTATACAAGATGAGTTCCATGCTAGATGGACTATTGAGGGCGATATGATCGAGGTATCGCTGAGTGGTAGGGTAGAACCAGGGCGCTACATGGCATTTGGACGCAGTGGGTCTAATACAAGGACATCCATGTTTGGCAGTGATGTAACAGTGGCTTGGATTGACGAGGCATCTAATACTGGCAGGGCGGTTGATTATAAGCTGAACAGCTATGCACAGGTATGTTCATTGTTTAGTTTTTGACAGTGTTTTATTTTTAAAGAATTTACGAAAATAATTTAATGAGTGTTGTCAGATAATAGCAACAAAGCTTCTTCACAAACAAATCCAGACAATAATCAGCTCTCTGCATGGCAACAAGATGGCGATTAGTACAGATTCCCCTTTTTAAATTCATTGTTTGGGACCGTCAGTTGAAATGACCCAATCTATTGTTTTATGTGTTTGGTTGACTTTCCAGTGTTCGAATGGTGATGGAGCATGCCCAGATGTCATAGTGCGAGGTGGAGGTGAAGAAAATGTGGAATTAGTCGGCTCATCTTTCCGCAATGGAATTAGTACCATTGTCTTCAGGAGGCAATTGGATACAGGTGAGAAGTGTATGGTTAAAGCTGATTGGGGAAAGGAAAGTGATGCCATACCTAAAATCAAGTGGCCAAATTGGGTAACTGTTGATTAAAAACTCACTGCAACCAGAAACCTAGATCCATATTCATGAAACACTGCCAACTCTAGTTGGCTGCTAAGTCTTTGTCTACCTGTCAAATTTTGACTGGTATACAATAGGTTAGTTACCAACTAGAAATAGCAGGGTTTCATGAATTTGGTCCCTAGTCACCATTACTTTTCAGGTCAATCGCAAATGATTAATATTGGTTGCAGTTTTGGCAGGCTGACTTACTGCAAGTTATGTAAATTTTGATGACTCTGGCTTAAGATACAGTTTATATTTCTATACTTTGATCAACACTAAATAGGCGGGATTATGAGACATTTCTTCATCCGCAAGTAAACATAATTCCACTTACAAGCGCGTCATATATGTTGATGCGTGAGTCATACGTACTACACGCGCAGCGTCTCCCATGAACGTCAAACTTATCTGTATCAATTCACAATGTGAAGAGGCCCGCCTATTTGGTATTGATCAGTATATGCATGTCTGTAGGGGTTGTGTTTATCTGTAAGTGTTGTGTATAAGGGTGATGTATGGAGACCTTCCAGATGTCTAGAGGAAATGACAGTGTTTTGAATCAATATAGGTCATTACAGAGGGGTTTTTTTGCTGGCTCATGTTACCATATCCGTAATCTTCCTGACATATCGCTTAGAGTTGGTTCATTCGATAACTGTCTCTAAAACAATTCGCAACCAAGGTGTAACACGCGATCAAACTATGATATTGTCAAACCATGTTAACACTCTCCGGCAGTCAACAATGTTTCAGATAAAAAAAAAACCTGGCGAATCTGTCGTTTCATAACACCCAAAGCATGTCATCACGCAGCCAGAGCACTCATCCTATCTCGTCTTGATTACTTTGTTGTCATCATTTGATTTAAAACACTTACAACGGATTCAGAACAGTGCCGCCAGATTAATTTTCGCAGTCGGAAGGAAGGTTGATGCTGATTCATTGTTAGAAAGCTATCAATGGTTTTGCTCTTCCATACATCCATTAATGCATTCAGCTGTATCAGCCTTCTCTTCCGACTGCGATCAGCTAATGATATAACACAACTCTATATCCCAAGAGAATTTTGCATCAGTTGGCAGAAACAAATTCAGTATTGCAGCTGCTTATGAATGGATTAAACTGCCAAGTAACATCAGACTTGCACCATCAATTAATGCTTTTAAGAGACTTCAAGTTCTAAAGACACATTTGTTCTAATTATGTTTTGTATATTTTACTTTGTTTTTATATGTTTTGTATATTGTTAGCTCTATGATACTCATGTGAATGGCACATCTAATTACCCTCTTGTTGTTGTTAACGCCACAGTGACCAACAGATTATGTCCTTGAGCAAGACATTTCACCTTGAAAATGGTAGTGTAGGTATAATAGGCATGGTGCTTTGATTTAGTTTAGATGAAAGGTCCTATTTAAATGTAACTATTGTTATAAGTAATTTGTCTTGGAATGTGAGTTGAAATTGACTTTTAACTACAGAACTGATTCTAATAGATTTTGTACTGAGAGTTGCAGAACCAGTCACTATTTTAGACCTATCACAAATTATACCAAAATATTTGTGAGTAAAAAAATGACACGTATTTGCCATTTCCTCTCACTTTCTCCTGTATATTATCATTAACATACGAGAAAAACATAATTTATCAGCTATGGAATTAAAAAGGGCTTCCTACCCCTACCCTAATTTGTTGGTGCTTCAATTGACAATATGTGACCTGCTCTGTCGAAACCCGGACAAAGTCGGACAAAACCATTTTTCAAATTATAACAAATTTAAAATGGCAAAATTATAAGCTTTCCAATGATAGATCATACTCCAGGATTGCCACAATGTTTTGTATGTCAAAAAGTGACATTTAGGTTGAAAATTCCTTTGTTTTCTATTGATTTATGACAAGTTTATTGAGCTATATCTCCTTTAGTGTTCTGGCGACTTTGTCCGGGTTTTGTGGGAGCAAGTCACATATTTGTGTATTTCTTGGTTTTCAGGTGACGTAGCTGATCTACCTATACCGACAGACCAGTCAGTATTCATATCATGGGGTATTGGCCCCATCAATGATGCTGGAACTGTAGTCAAACATGACATCAGGACACCGGGTATGTGTTAAATGTAAACAAACTTGCACAACAAAATTGCTAGTTAGGCCTATCACTTTGTATGCACTGTGACCAAAGTACATATACTTGGGATAAATTGTTGCCCTATATGGTCTTACAGCCTAATATTTGCTTGTATTTTGTGAACAAGTAGGGGCCTTGTGTAATGGTCTTTATATCTTCAACATTTTAGTTAAGGATGATTTTTTTGTACCTTTATGATATGCTGACATGAAAATATTTTGAAAATTGTGGCATAGTTTTTTATTAGAGAGTGTGAATTGAGGAAAGTTTTTTAATTCAGAAGTAGAAATTTTTAAACCTGTGCATTTTACTTTTCAGGTAACCTTGAGATCAACTTTGGTAGGGCCTCATCATCATGCCCTCCCCTTGGTGGAGGCGGAGGAACCCCAGATGAAGTTGTGCCATGGAAACAAGCAGAGATAGGTGGTGAGGACATTACTTTCTTCAGGGCTGACATTGGTCAGTCTGGTGGGAAGAAAGGATATGAAGGCATTGTAGGTGAGTAGGC
>JXSR01S010275.1:28242-39981 GCA_000969725.1 Ophiothrix spiculata
TGATTTAACCTTTTGGCAACCATTTTTTATTATTTTTTATTTGCTCGTTGCATTAATATTGGGACAAGCTGTACTTGCAATATAAAAATTATTACAAAGACATTTCTCAGCTTTGTTTCTTTTCTGATATATTAATATTATACACATATATTTAGGCATTACGTCACAATAATAAATTACAATTTGAAAAATGAAAGGTCGACCACACTGCAAAGTCATATTTAGTCATCATAAAATTATACCACTAAAAGTAGAACACATAACAAAACAGTATTTTTGGCTTGCTTTTCAAATCAATTGCTGTAACAATCATTTTTAGGTGAACCACATAAAATCAATTCACTGGTCGTTTATGGTAGCACTTCATGTTTTCTCAAAACAGGACTATTGCAACAATTTTTGAACATTATCAAGACCATGAATGAACAGATGTTAGCACTTACATCAAGGAGACTGACTTACAAAATAAAGAGAAAAAATCAGCTCAAATTAAAATATGTCTAAAGATGTTTAACCTTTATCATAAGCCTAGTTGCATGAAACAGTAGACATCTATAGATTTCATACACAATCAAACACAAAAACCAACTCCACCTGCTGTCTCTAAGCATGAGATACTACAGTGCAGTGGCACATACTAATGACTAGATGATATATAGCATAGATAAACAACAGATCCATCATTTCAGTTGCTCTGTGTAAAGGTATCAGGAATAGGACAGTTGTCCTGCATGTTATCACTGCTGCATGACAAGAATTTCAGCATTTTCTTTGCTCCAAGTAACAAATCACCCTCATATATCTGATGCAGAACATCTCTTTCATATATGAGTACAAATTTCAAACTTCATTTATGGTTAATAAAGTTAACATAAGTGTTAACTTTGTTAAGTGTAATATATATATTAATTTTATCAGTTAAAGACATACATCCAAGCTAAAACGAGAAATGAGTGGAACCACCCACTTCATGCTTTTGCCATGATGCCTACCATCCATAGACTATCTATTGAAGATAGCACAAAGAGTGTCCTTTATGATTTTGATAATCTCTTATTGAAATTTAGAAACTTAAACCACTCTTTTTATTATGGCATACATTGGTCAATCAACATGAAATAAATTTTATTTATTCTATAAAAAACCTTTTAAATAAAATCTATTTTTGCCCTATGTACCTTGCCTTTGGTCCTTCTCTCTGCACTTAGTATATATTTAACTTTTGAAGATAAATTTAAAAAAAATTCTATATAGAGGAGAACACAATTGCACAATTGCATAAAATACTTTTGGTTGTCTTTCCTCTATATTTGTTGCATACTGGTAGGTTGTGGAAAAATAAAATAAATGGACATATGCAATTCAACTAGTTATTGTATTAAACACATGAATTATGTCATTGAACCTGAAATTGTACACAAAAGAATCATCATCTTTAAAATGCACATAAACTTGAGTACTGTAATTACACAAAAAAGGGCAACCACTCACAGTTTCTCAAAACTGGCACAATTATCCTACCTGATTTTTTGTTAACAACTATAATGTTTGAGAAATCAAAATTATGGTTATGTAAATAATTGTATACATAAAATTCTACATTGCAGGAGGAATTTAAAAAACTTCCGTAATTTGTGAAATGTTTATGTTCCTGATCTGTGAAATATATACATATGAATGTCCTTTAAGTTTAGTGTTTCAATAACATGATAATTGTAATGGACCCCCATAAGAACACAAGTAACTAAAAGCTGAGTTTCTAAATGCATAATATTTCTTATCGCGATATGGTAGCCGATATATGTCACAGTTACTATCTTTTATCTGTATTTTTGTATCCTCATTAAATATGCCATTGCAAGTTTTCTCCCACACAGACATGCTTCATCTCAATAACACGATTTCATACTATTCAAGGCTGACATGCATCATTGTTATTTCTGCCAAGATTTACTTTATTCTTTGGTTTTTATAAACCATAGAGTCCTAAGTATAGAACACTAACATTTTATGGTGACATTTGAAAAGACTGATGATGCTAAAGTGACTGTTTTGTAAAAAAATGTTATGTTCTTCCACACTGTCAACATAGATTCCAAAGACAAGCATCTAATAGAAAGGAGCCTCATCTTATCTAACACAAGGCTGATCATCCTAAAGAAAATCAATTTAACATCACAAAGCCCTCTGGCTTTCTTCCAATCCCATCCTTTCCTCTGCTTTGACATCCTTGAGCATGACACCTGGCTTAGAAATAATTGGATTACCTACAGCTTATGTTTTCATTAAAAAAATTCATTCTGTTAGTGACCTTGTGAATGTTCAGATATTACTATTTCCTTGGTCAGGGGAAGTGCATATTTATTATTGAAATCATTAAATTTTCTACAAATCAAATCAACACGGTGCGTATGAAGAGAGCTTAAGCGAAAACTAAAATGCACTTTGTGTGTCTTGATTGGCTGTTGTATGTGTTGAACGCGTGAAAAGAAAGTCTTTTGTACTACGCAAGGTCATACGCTTATTTTCTCAACGCATTTATCACGTTCAAAATTTTCTGACTTGTAGGAAATTTAATGATTTCAACAATAGTACATTTTCAGACACACTCTTTCACCTTTGTTGTTGTTGTTTTTATTTTTCTGTTCTCTGAACAGTGTAAAATATTTTAAATGAAATATTGAACAACCTCTGAAAAATCTAAAATATCTAAAAAATCCAATGTAATTAAGATTAGCCTCAAAACATTAGTTATTAAGATGTCTGGTCCACGCGACGTCCATGCGTACCAGTACGCGCTAGTTTCCGAGTTGGTAAGTGCCGCAATACGCATGCGCATATACTCTGAGTAGTGTTTTGAAGCTAGAATTTGCCATATTTTAATATTTTTCTGGAAAATTAGTTCGGTGACCCCCCAATTTTTATTTTTCTATTTGAAAGAACATCCTTGTGCGCAACTTTTGTGAAAAAATAAACAAAAATGCTCGGGCAGATTTTTTGAATCAACACTAAATAATGTCACTTTTGCCACATTTCCCATAGACCCCTGTACTGATTTTCCCCAAAAAACCTCCAAAAATGCTGTTTTTAAACCGACTGTCATGCAAAAACGAGTCCGGTGACCCCCAATTTTTATTTTAAAAATCGGTTCTACATCGATAAAATATCATTCATGCCGATTTTCACTAGGAATCTTCGGGCAGATCTATCATGGACCAGACACCTTTAAAACACTCATGGTAAAAATTTTAACCAACAGACGGCAGTGTAACCAGTGTTACAGAATTAGTTGCAACTAAGTAGTTTTGGACAAAAGTGAACGCTTGGTATCTAAGCATAAGATTTGCGCCTTGTATGCAACTCTTTAAGCAAAACAGTTTCTGTTTTCTTTACATAGTTGTAAAGTCTGTACTTCAACATAGATTGGGTATGACATGTGTTCACAAAAACATCTGGATTTCTAGACAACAATAAACCCATACACAAATAAAAAATCGATATACATGTCACATTTCATTCTCATCCAAATTTTAGAACACAGCATAACCCAGCACTGCAGCATCTTCTTCATCCAAAATTCCATTACCTCTTACTTTTCTCCCAGGCATCACATCTGTTACAATCTCAATTTCAGCCCTATATTTTACAATAGTCACATCAATTTTTGATGATTCTATTATAGTTTTACATGTTTTTTATTCGTCAACAACTTTGACATTTGAAATACTGAGAAAAATATATATGACAATAACTTGAAGATGATTTAGTCTATATTGTCATATTGTTCTATGAAACAAATCCTTGTTGTATAAATGATATTTAGAGCAATTGACAAAAACAGATCAACATGAGAGATGGACTAGATAGGCAGAAGGGAAGAAAGTTTTCAGTAAAAGGTTTATCAAAATCCAGGGGAGGATTTAAGGGGCATTGGACAAGTTCAACGTCATCCCAAGTTTTTTTTTCAAAACATTTTAAGATTTTTGCACCATTTTAAGTGTTAGAGGTAATAATGACAGCATGCAAAGTTTCATTGTTAAAATTACACCCTACATGTTGAAATGTTAAGAATTTCTTTCATTAATTATTACAATTATTGTTGGCAAAAATAAAAAATAGAGTTGAAATCTTAAAATTGGCCTTAATTATCCAATGCAAATTTAAAATTTTCTTTTAATTTACTTGCCATCTATAAAGTAAAAACAATTCATACATTTAAAGAATAGTCTCATTCCCAAGATCATCATGCAAATTCTAGTTTCTACATTTCTGAAGGTTTTGATAAAAAAATTCTACAACATTTGACAGTTAACTGTTATTATTAAATATACCAAGCATAAATCAGCTGCAGATAACATTTTGAAAATTTGATTTTGACACGTTATATGCCTCAGATCTTGAACACCTAACTCATCTTTCAGAGTAACATTTTAAATTTTAAAAGGTTTCCTACTTTTAGAGATTTCAACTTAATAAAAAATGTAGGACTTTTGACCAAATTTTATGCCGTTATTGTGGAAAACTAAATGCCCCATGTTTTTATCTACAGAAATGCTCATCTCCACCACAATCATGAATACCTTTCTTTAGAAGAAAAAAATATCTATATCTAAATAAAAATTAATTCAAAGATTCATTCAATACATTCCATTTTTTCTCAGTTATTTTCTTAGAACTGCTTTTTCATTGCACTCCTTGTTAAAAGAAATTGATTAAAATCACTAGACCCTGTGGCTACTTCACACTGCAGCAGCATACTTAATAAGGCTGATCAGCTTGAGACGTAAATTCAATTTTCTGCACAACATTTTTTAATGAGGAAAAGTTTATTTTTGAAAGACCTGGTAATCTGGCACATCACGTCTTATGTCACAGGGCTCATGATGAGTTTATTTCAACTAAAACGCATGTGCTCTTTATCCATTTTCCGGTAGGAAAACAAGTTTTTGACAAAATACATCTGAAAACACTTTTTAGATAGTTACAATTCTTCATTTTAGCCCCTTTTTACTCAAAACAAATTTTCATCAAAATCTTATAGTATTTGTTTTAGTAATTGCTTTAAACCCAAAGGAGACTTAAAATGTGGTTTTGACAAGTGTTAGTCAAGTCTGAAGCTCAGACCTTGAACACATAACTCATCTTTAAGGTTAATTTTTCAGATAAAAGTTACTTATGTTTAAGGATTTTAATTTCACAAATGTTGGTCATATAACCAGATTTTGCCATTTTTGATAAATTCCACAGAATGTTTTTGTCAAAAAAAGGAACCCATGTTTGGAATGTCTTGTGGAAAAAATGCTCCATTAGAGCAGTACATTAATGTATGACATACATACGTGAACATCCTTTTGGCTGTAAAAACTCATCTCCTTTAAAATTGATTCAAAGATTTATTCAATGTACTCCTGTGTTCTTTATCTGTTTTCTAAGAACTGCATTTGCAATGCACTCCTTGTGATAGAAATCAATACAAAATCACTACACCCTCTGGCTACTTCACACTACAGCAGCATACATAACAAGGGTTATCAGCTTGAGAAGTAATTCAATTTTCTGCTGATCATTTATTCAATGAGGAAAATTTTATTTTCACAAGACCTGGTAAAGAGGCATGTTATTCTTACATTGGAAAGCTCATATAAAAATGCAAACCTATTTCAACTTGAAAGAAACACTTAGAATAATTCCATTTTAACAATAAGTTTTAAAAAAATATTTTTATAGCATGTTCTTTTAATCACAGGAGTAAAATTGGCAATCATTCTTAGTAGGCCAATATTCCAAAAATCTATCTCTATTTGTAATTTTGGGTGATATTTGACAAGTCATGACCATGTCTGAAAATCAGTCAACTAGATCATCAGAAACATCTATGAAATTTGCTACTTTAAAAGACACTAATCTCATTGTGTACATGTTTTCTCAAAACTGGATTATTGCAAAGATTTTTGAACAACATTACGAAGAGCATGAATGAAAGGATGGGGTGCTTTTAAATTTAGAAACATAGCAAATTGCCACTTATATCTATCTACTTACAATATTATATTATATTATATTATATTATATTATATTATATTATATTATATTATATTATATTATATTATATTATATCATTATATTATAGCAGACATTGTAGGGAGACTGATTGATAAAATAAAGACAGAAAATCAGAGAGAAAGTTAGCTCACATTAAAATATGTAACAAGATGTTTAACCTTTATCATAAGCCTAATTGTATGAAACAGTAGACTTCTATAGATTTCACACACAATCAAACACAAAAATCTACTCCACCTGCTGTCGCTAAGCATGAGATACTACAGTGGCACATACTAATGACTTGATGATATAAAGCATTGATGAACAACAGATCCATCATTTCAGCTGCTCTGTGTAAAGGTATCAGGAACAGGATACAGTTGTCCTGCATGTTATCACTGCTGCATGATAAGCATTTCAGTACTTGACTTATTCCAAGAAGCAAATCACCCTCATTATATCTGATGCATAACATCTCTTTCATATATGAGCACAAATTCCAAACTTAATTTATGGTTAATAAAGATAATGAGAAGTGAGTGGAACCGCCACTTCATGCTTATGCCAAGATGGATACCATCATCAAGATGACACAAAGAGTCTCCATTTATGGTTTTGATAATCTGTGATTTAAATTTAGAGACTTTTTATAGCATGCATTGGTTAATCAACATGAAATCAATCTAATTTATTCTATAATAAAACCTATTAAAATAACATCTATTTTCTGCTCCATGTACCTTGTCTTTGGTCCTCTCTGCACTTACTCTTTTTAACTTTTGAAGTTAAATTTATTTATTTTTTCTATATAAAGGAGAACACAATTGCATAAATTGCTTTTGATTTTTGCATATGGGTAGGTTGTGGAAAAATAAAGTAAATGGACATATGCTATTCAACTAGTTATTGTATTAAACACATTTACAAAGTCTGTCATATCTGTCTAAAGGTTGAAAATAAAAGTATTGAGCCTGACAGTGTACATAAAAGAATCATCATCTTTAAAATGCACAGCAAAATATAAACTTGAGTACTGTAATACTGTTACAATTATCGTATCTGATTTTTTGTTAACAACCATAATGTTTGAGAAATCAAAATTCTGCAAATTGTATACATAACATTCTACAGTGAAAATAAAGCAAAAATGGCATTGAAATGACAGGAGGAATTATAAACCTTACGTAATTTGTGAAATGTTTATGTTTCTTATCTGTGAAATACATATGAATGTCCTTTTAAAGGTTTAGAGTTTCAATAACAAGATAATTGTAATGGACCCCATACATACTTAAGTAAGTACATAAGTAACTAAAAGCTGAGTTTCTTAACCCTTGTCCTCCTGAGCTATTTTTTGTAACACGTCCTCCGTAGGGGGGGGGGTTGTTGTTGCAACCCCCCTAATATTTTAGAACGGAACCCCCTATGAACTTGGTTTTGCTATTAATAGATCCTCCCCTAGTCAACAATACCAAGATCATCAAAAGCGACCAAGGCGTTACGTAATTATGATGTCATAAAGTACTTTCTGATTTGAAAACCAGGCAAAATTGCATTATGGCAAAATGGCCACCAAAATCAAAATGTTGCTATAAAAGTTCTAAATAACAGATTTTCATCAGGTTTTTTGCTAATAAAGAAGGGAAATGATGATTCTAACATGTCTTGCAAGTTTGAGTCTTATAGCATGCATACATTTTTCAAAATGGCGACTTAAAAAATTTCCGGGATTTCACCAACCCCCCAACACCCCAACTTTGACGGCCTGCCCTAACCCCACCTTAGGCCCTCTGCAATTGATTCTTAGTTTCTTGTTGGAGACTTCAAAATTTCTGACGAGGGAGAATTCATTATTCATTACTCATTATTTTATCTCAATTCATTATTGCATTTCAAATGAACATACGGCCAATGGAATTTGATTGTTACTTTCTGGTTGCGCCCTCGAAAAAATGGATGAGGTCACAATATCATTATTCATCATTATTACAATAAAATCAATAGTATATGAAGAATATTGTCATAAATATGCCAACCCATCTGTACCAGGCTATACATTCACGTTCAAAATGCACCTAAAATTGAAGGAACACCTATTCAGGGGTGGGGATATTCTTGATGAACAGGCATTTTAATGTATTTGCTTTTGTGTTTCATGTCTATATAATAAAAGTTTCATGCCAAAAAGTTCTATGTTCCAACCCAGGGGAAAGTGTTGTAAAGCTGGGGGCAAATTTGCCCTTTTGCTTCTTTTAAAAATGTTTGACTACCAACATGACTACATCATGTATGCTCCTGCCCTAAATCTACACAACAAACTGCCTACTGTCACAACTTTACAGATACATATTCTAACCCTGCCAGAGTCTCTGTTTCCTGTTACGCCACAGCAAACATCACCACCAAGACCACCCGTTCAAACTCTGGTACAGAGATGCCAACTTCAACACTCACAAAACTGTACTCAGAGAGTAAATAAAAAGTATTTTGCCATGACGTCCAATATATCACTTGTAAATCTAAAACTGAAGGTTAAAAATATTGCACATGCTTTGAAAACCAATGAGCATACCTTTAGGTTTACAAAGTATCTTACATATGAGTAGTTGCGAACATTCTAAACTAAAAAACACAGACAAATACACAACTCTGTCTCAAACAGGGGTCCAACTGCCCACTCCAGGGCCCCGGAAGGGCCCAGAGGAAATTTTCCAGTAGGGGTTGAGAGGGCAAACCCCAACGACAGGCCAAAGAGTTTCTGCACATCTTACACCCGGGTAAGGTCATTTCAACAGGTAAAATAACAGTAAAATGTTTTAAGCAGGGTATAAGTCAGCCCCAAAATAAGCAAAGGTCTGAACATTATGAACCCCTGGAAGGGCCCAAGTCCTGCATATGGGGACCAGCTGAGGTCCACTCTACTCCTTGGGGTCTCATTGAAAAGTTGAGGTAGCTGTTTAGGAAAAAAATCACATTAACTTGAATTTTTGGATTTATTAAAAAGTTGTCTGGATTAGCAGAAAACAGGCTTTTGGTATCCAATATTACTATACATTTGTACAGTAAAGTATGTTTTAAAATCCTCCTACTAACTTAAAAGTATGCGCACTTGGCCGATTTCATCATATATAATAGGTTATGCTATTGTGACAATTTAATAACTTTTAGCGTCTATTTTTTCGAGGGGGGGGTCAATCATCCCACCTTTTTTTTTAAATTTTCAACAAGTCACACATTCAATGATCCCCCACCCACACACACCCGAAAGCTCCATTTTCAAGTTATACACCATCGAGCATCACCATCATGACCACCTACCCAGCCCTATCACTGTCAGATCCCATGTCAATGGCCCTATCATGCCTCTCTGTTACAGTTACGCACGAGCGAACACACACCCACACATCTTAGTCAAGCTTTGTGAGGGTCAAGACTGTTAAATGGACCCCAAACATAGCTAAACATCATCACTTACATTCCCTTTTCACCTCTTTGTCAGGTCCACAGTAATCATGGTTATGTTTTTATGTATACTTTTAGTATACATGGCTTACTATACTACAGTAATATTATGTTTTTAATACTTTTAGTATACATGGCTTACTATACTACAGTTATATTAGGTTTTTTAAGCTTAATCAACCATTTTTAAATGTAAATATTTCCGTTTCTATGAGTGACACTATGGGACCACCGGCCAAAAGTTGTTTGGAATCAATTTATCTTGCCACATGTGGGTGTGGATATTATTATTTCTTCACTTTTTTGTACCCAAAATATGATTTGATCGCGGAAAGAATGGCTTGTGTGTTAGCAATCACTGTTGTTTTGACCATGTGAGTCAAACCACGAAATTTGGTCTCATTCCAAAACCTGGCTTGTACACTATAAATCTAAATTCATTTACCTCTATCATCATTATACCGGGGCATTATATAGGTTGATATAGAGGTTATTTTACGTCTGATTGCTGAATTGTGATATCAACTACGATGTTTTTAATGACTTTTGAAAGAAGAAATGCCGTCAAATTTCAAATAATGAATTATTAAAAAATAATGAATTTTTTGACCCGGCAGCAAAATCCGACCCGGCCGGCAACAAGAAACTAAGAATCAAATGCAGAGAGCCTTAGGTGGTACCCCCTAGTGTTTTCATCAAATGACTGCAAATGATGTAAAAGAGATTATCTAGATGCCTGGGGCCGGTTGCTTTTGCGTTTTTATGAAGCGGGGAAAAAACCTTAGGGGGGGGAGGTTGCAACAACCCCCCTTCGGAGGACAATTAAGGGTTAATGCATAATATTTCTTATCGCAATAATGGTAGCTGATATGTCTCAGTTACTATCTTTTACTACATCTATATTTTGCATTCTAATTATATATTGCAACTTTTCTCCCACACAGACAAGTTTCATCTAAAAAACAAGATTTAATACTATTCAAGGCTGACATGCATCATTGTTATTTCTGCCAAGATTTATTTTGTTATTGGGTTTTTATAAACCCTAGAGTCCTATGCCTAAGTATAGAACACTGACATTTTGTGATGACATTTAACGACAGATGATGCAAAAGTGACTGTTTAGTAAAAAAATGTTATGTTCTTCCACACTGTCAACATAGATTCCAAAGACAAGCATCTAATAGAAAGGAGCCTCATCTTATCTAACACAAGACTGATCATCCCCAAGAAAATCAATTTAGCATAACAAAGCCCTCTGGCTATAATGCTGCTTCTTCCAATCCCATCCTTTGACATCCTTGAGCATGACACCTGGCTTACAAATAATTGGATTTACGGTAGGTTATGCTTTCAACGAAAAAATTTCCATTCTGTTAGTGACCTTGTGAATGTTCAGATATTGCCATTAATTTGTTTTATTTATTTCCTTGGTCAGTACCTCCAGGGGAAATGAAACATTAGACTTTCTTAGATTTCACACACAATCAAACGCAAAAACCAACTCCACCTGCTGTCGCTAAAGCGCTGGTCACAACCCGTCGTGCGTTTTTTTGTTCGTACGTTTTTTCAAGAGGCCACGTTCTCTACGTTTTTTCAAAAAACGCAGAGAGGACGTAGCAAACATAAGGAGGTCGTGCGTCACGCACGTCGTTCGTACGATGTGCGCACGATGTACGTGCGTTTTCTGCAAGTCACACTTGACTGTGGTCGGTGCGTGCATCGTACGTGGCGCACGTTGTCAGTGCGTTGTCGGTTCTTACAACGTGCGTGCAACGTACGAATTCCCTACGATTGCCATGTGATCGTACGGAGACCGTACTTACACGTACGATGTACTTACTTACACGCATGTTGTACGTGCGTGCAATTGCCTTGGATGTTGAAAACATGAGCAAGATGTGGCATTTTCACTAAAATCCTGAGACTTATTTTTAAGTCTCATGGACATGTTAAAATAGGATTAAAAATAGGTCTGTCAAAAAGACTAATTTCATATAATTCCTGTATTATTAAAAATAATAAGATTAACCCTCATCTATACCAAGGAGGGTGGTGGTGTTTGCAACCCCTAAAGGTTTCTTCCCTGCGGCATAAAAACGTAAAAGCAACCCATCCCAGGCATTTGGGAATCTCTTTTATATCAAATCAAATCAAATCAAATCACTTTATTCACAATATCATACATATAAATTGTATAAAAAACAATGAAAACATATAGAACATGACAAT
>JXSR01S010275.1:40031-54519 GCA_000969725.1 Ophiothrix spiculata
TTAAAAGATATGTATCTGTATATCTAAATATTGTTTTTCTATATTGAAACTGTCAATAAAGAATAACAAAAAATGTTATGCGTGATGAATGTGGTTAATTTTCAAGAATCCACATATGAAGAAAAAAGTGAGGTTAGTTCCAAATCTATTAAGTAAAATACCAACCAAATAGACACTTGTAGTACAGACCTTAGGCATTTTTGCTTGAAACAGGCCAATTATAGCTTCAAATGCATGATTTAAATGATAGGAAATACTTTGAATAATTTACCAAATTATTAAACGAGTAATTTATAGTCATCTCTACATCTCTTTATATTATTGACGTATGCCTTTAGACATTTGAGGCAGGTCTGAAGCAGTCGCAGGTGATTGTCCTAATTCTATATAAAAGCAAAGTCGTATTGGCTGGTTTGCTTTTGTTTCTTGTTTCTCGTACGTAAAACGCAAGGTACTTGTGCCAAGGCAGTATGATGATCAGGATCTAGATTTTGCAATTTTCGTTCCAATTTGTACCTGCTTAAATGCTCAGTAACCCCACGTTAACTTTGGCACTCAAGACAATCAGGTTTGCCAGAGATTGGTACATTTTGCCTAGAACAAACTATCATGCCACATAATATATGCATATGCCTAAAGGCATTTCAAAAATAGACACCCTTTGTAAATCGTTCACGTAAGCGTTCACGTAAAGCATGATCTATCTTCTATGATTGGTCCAAAGTGGGTCACATGACGTCTTACGAAGACGTTTACGTGAACTGTTCAAATAACTAAAGGTATCTAATAGAGGGTTTGCACGACGCGATACGCACCATAAACGCACACCATTCTCGCCGCCATCTTGGTGAGGTCGGGGTAGTTTGTGATGTCAACAAGACATCAAAATCGGCTGAAACTTGTGATTGACTTCAAATCATGATTTGAAAATTAAACTTAACAGATGTACTTTATATTCTTATCATCATGTGATCTAGTATCATGATGCTGCTAAAAGGTTATAATGTGATTTGCCGGCCCGTGAAAATGGTGTTTTGGGTACGATGACGTCACGTGCAAACCCTCTATCAGTGAACGCGTCATGCTTAAAACATGTTGAATTGTATCCTACCGAAAAAAGCACGAGAATATCCAAGTAGACTAGTCTGTACCAGCGTAGACTTGAATAAGTCGTAATGTTTGACAAAGTGACGTTAAGTGTTATGACAATAAGGATGTCACGAATCGCTTCATATTCTTAAATAAGGTGGATTAAATAAGATGGAGACAAAACACCAATACACATTGGGGTGCATTAGTCATGTTAGTGCAAATACCAAGAGGTCCTGTGAATGGTCTCCTTTAAAAGGAAATGGTATACGGTATACATTTGGTTAATAGCGATAAATATGTGTATGAATAAAATGATGATTGAATGAAAGATATGGTCAATTGTATAATTAAAACGCCTCATAATGAACGGGATACAGTATTTTGAGTAATTAATGATTTCATGTGCCGGTTTTCAATCTTTAATCTAACCGTTAAAAACAATTATATCAAATCAAATCAAATCAAATCAGATCACTTTATTCACAATATCATACATATAAATTGTATAAAAAAAAACAATGAAAAAATATAGAACATGACAATGATATTGTGGGAATGGTCAAAAGGCCAAAAAGGCCCGAAGGGACCATCCCCTGAAACAAAAGGTTTCAAACACACAAAATCAAATCAAATCAGATCACTTTATTCACAATATCATACATATAAATTGTATAATAAAAAACAATGAAAAAATATAGAACATGACAATGATATTGTGGGAATGGTCAAAAGGCCAAAAAGGCCCGAAGGGACCATCCCCTGAAACAAAAGAAGAGAAAAAAAAGTTTCAAATACACAAAAAAACAATACAAAAAGAAATACAAATCATATACAAAAATCAAACAAGCACTTAAGGGGGAAGGCGGGCACCAAAGTCAACAAATATCATATCTGGCAATGATTCTGGATTTATAAGTGTTTCATAAAAGTTTCTAAAGCTTTTGACTGATTTACATTGTTTTAGATCTATATCAAGAGTATTCCATAAAATTGGCCCTGTTGTGCGAATTGCACGATCAGAAATTTTTTTCTTTGTTTTGTTGATACTATAATCTGGAGCATTTCTAGTTTGATACTTATGAACTTGGTTATTTCTAATGAAATAGTCTGAAAATATACTTGGGAGGCGGTTTGTTTGATGTTTGTACATAAAAATACCTAGTTCCAATTTAAATGTATCACATATGTTCAAAACATTGTGTTTTTTTAACAATGGTCCTGTATGGGCTCTGTAATGCTCACATGAAATTGTTCTGATAGCCCATTTTTGTAATTTAATAAGTTTATCTAAATAGGTTTTACATGTGTTACCCCAAATGAGAATACCGTAATTAATGTAAGGCAATATAAGAGTACGATATAAAGAATGCAAAATATATTCTGGTACACAGTGTTTTAGTTTAGTAAGCATATCAACATTTCTTAAGATGGTCTTGGATATTGCGTCAATATGTTTTTTCCAAGTCAAAGTTTCGTCAATTATAACTCCCAGAAATTTAGTAAGAGCTACTCTTTGTAACGAAACCTCGTTCAGAATAACGTTGATTTGCTTTTTAGCTTCGTTTAAAAATTTGTTTTGTACGTCAGAAGTATCTTCTAGTGGTTCAGAGCTTGAGTCAGTGTACTTATTAGTAAAATGTGTAGTCCTAAAACCATGTAATTTGTTTTGCTGGCATTTATAGACAGTTTGTTTGCTCTAAACCAGTTATTTATCTCTTTTAATTCATCGTTGATTATACTCATTTTTGAAGCGAGGTCCGGATCTGAATACAACAAAGTAGTATCATCTGCAAATAGTATCATGTCAAAAATATTGGTTCTAGCTACTATTTCATTTACATAAAGTATAAATAACAATGGTCCCAAGATGGATCCTTGTGGGACACCACATGTTATACATTTGAATTCTGAATCACTAGATTGATACCGGACAAATTGTTTTCTGTTTTCGAGATAACTCTTAAACCATTCTAATACGATTCCCCGAAATCCATAATGCTCAAGTTTATGTATTAATGTACCGTGGTCATTTGTTATTTTTGTTATCCTTTGTTATTTTGTCCACTAGTTCAATAATTGCCATTTGAGTTGAATGGTTGGGTCTAAAACCAAATTGTTTTTCATTTAATATCATATTCTTATCTATAAAATCCATACACCTATTGAACATTAACCTTTCGAGTATTTTTGAAAAACATGGAAGAACAGACACAGGTCTATAGTTTGAAAATATTTCTGCATCATCTTTTTTATAAATTGGGATTACTTTTGCAACTTTAAGTTGATGCGGTACAGCTCCGGTTTGAAGAGAGCAATTAAAAATAATAGAAAGTGGTACGGAAATTTCACGTGCAACTTTTTTCACAATCATATTTCCTATATCATCATGACCAGGGCTTTTATTTGGATTAAATTTGGTAATAATCTTAATAATTTCGTCGGCAACAACAGGTTTTATAAACATACATTTTTGATTGGCTCGTGTAAGGTACTCGTTGTAATCTTTACCTGAGTGCTGAATGTTTGATGCTAACTTAGGCCCAATATTGACAAAAAAGTCATTAAATGCACTTGATATCTTTTCAGGTTCACATGTGTTTTCTTCAGTATCCGATTTGAATTTATTAGGTTGATTGCTAATTTTACTGCGTCCGATCACAGAATTGATTGTTTTCCATGTCTCTTTAATATCATTTTGCGTATTTTTGAATTTTTTATGATAATATTCTCTCTTACACTTACGTATAAGACAATTTAGCTTATTTCGATACGTCTTGAATTTCTGATTTCGTATGTCGTTGGGACATTGTAGATAATTTTTGTATAACTTATTTTTTGTTTGAATGCTCTTTAAAAGTCCTTTAGTAAGCCAAGGGGACTGAGGAGTCTTTCGTCTATCAATACGACATTTTCTTAACGGAATACAATCGTTATATAATTCATTAAATTTATCTAGAAAATTATCATAGTCCAGGTCAACATCACAGCCATGCAGTATTTCATTCCAATTTACCTCATATAGTTTTGATTTGAATCTAGATACATTGTCATCTGTACATTTTCTTTTATATGAAAATTTCCTCTCATCTTTCATTTCTGATCTGTTGTTATCGCTTTTTATCTCAGTCATTAAAATTGTAGGTAAATGGTCAGATATGTCTGTTATAAGAATTGCAGATTTTAAAGGACAACTGCAATTAGTAAGAACATTGTCAATTAAAGTAGCAGTTGTTCTTGTTATTCTTGTAGGCTTTAGAATTGAAGGAATCATACAATGAGAATATATTAAGTCAAGATAATCATGTGTTTGTCGGTCACTGTCGTCTTTAAGTAAGTCGATATTGAAGTCTCCCATTATAAAACTTTCCTTTTTCTCTTTACTAATAATTTGTAAGATAGGATCAAATTCGGATATGACATTATCTATTGCAGTATGTGCTCTATAGACAACGCCAATCAAAGATTTTTTTGTATTTCTATTTTCTTTTTCAATAAAATAACATTCAAAATTGGAGTTCACTTCCCATAAGTCTTTTCGTACTTTGTATTTGACATCAGAAGATATATACATACCAACGCCACCAGATTTACGACCAATTCTGTCAATGTGCTCAAAATTGTAGCCTGGCATATTGAAATATTCACTCGGTTTATCTTTTAAGTGGGTTTCGGAAAGGCCGATTATATCAAATTTGTGATTTAATGTTTTTAAACACAATTGGAGTTTTTCAAAGTTTTTATTCTGACTTCTTATGTTAACATTCAGTAAAGTAAAGTTTTGACTATGATTTTTTAACATCTGACAGAGTTGATTTACATACTTTGATATGTTTGGGGCCTTTTTTCGCCAATATTACGTAATTTTGGCTCATAGAATCTCAATGACGTGTCATACAAAATGAAATAAAGACTGTTAACAATTTGATTATAGGCTCATTCTCCGATAAACCGTGCAACTTTGGTTAGAGAAATGTTGAAATTTCGACTACTAACAACTCATGATAAACATACAAAATCATAAACTCTTATGGCTTCTGAAGAAGAAAAAGTGCATGGGAGATGTTTTTAAAATACTTGATTTTTAACCATTGTATTCCCTATACCTAATGTTCGTATCTGTTGGTTCGTATCTGTTAGAATCTTTTTTTAAATATTCATTATTGAGAAAATTAGTTTTCTTACAAACTTGATCTTTACACTAATTTAGGAGCTTTACACATACTACACTGTGACGTAGTATTTTGCTCATAGTGTACCGCGTTTTGCGAGAAGGGGGCAAAAATGTGCTGTTCGTATCTGTCGCGACGTGACAGTCACATAGGGTATTTTTGATATTAATATCCTTGTAAATCATTACTGTAAATATATGATTTTATATAACATATATGTTATTCAACACTGAAGTTTACTTGATAAACCCAATGCGGAATCATCCATCAACAAATTCATTTTCACACTTTGTTATCGATTTTGGAATCTGGTTCGTATCTGTTTGCAATATTGGCGACATGCTTTAAAAAGCTCGTATGCCATATCAAATACTTAATATAATTAAACTTTATATGTCATTATATATACCTATTTCGGGCTGTTTTAACAGCGTGCATTGCGTTTGATACGCCCGAATATTTTAGGAACGGGGGCTCATAAAACATAAAAAGTATGGCTGGCGACATGGGGAAATGTAACGATTTGGCATTTTCAGATTAATCGTTATCTACTTTCCTGGAATGATAAATTGTTTAGCTTCACATATATTACTAATGTGACTCTAATGTATCACCTAAACCACTCAAATCATTTATAATAGGTTTAACAACGTTAAACAAGCAACACGAACATGAGCGACACCAAAACGGCAAAGTTGCACACTTTATCGGAGAATAAGCCTATAGAACTATACAATGGTACCAGTCGAATATGAAATTGTAACCTTTTGTTATAATAACAACAAATGTCTAATTGATCATAATCAAAGAGAATTTCATTCACAATTTTCCTTCACATACAATTCTATCATAATAATCTTTACTTATAAATAGTACCTAATACAAATTCTGTATTTTGCAACAGACAAAGTTTATGATAACGTATTTGAAATGCGCCTCAAAATATATATTGACTCAATATTTGTATGGTGTAATGTCCTTGTGGCTTAGTATTTCATTTTAAGTATCGAATAAATATATAAAAAAATCCTTTTCAGCATTATGAACATTATCTTTGCGCTGTTCATTTGTTTTCATATTTAAGTGCTTATTTATATATCTCAGAAAACTCCATCTCATTATAGTACTCTAAGCTTTATCGGCGTATCATTTCGTTTTCAACGCTATATTCTTTGAGATTTGATCTGCATTCACTCATTATGTACTGCATAAATTATAGATGCAAACTAAATAGGGCAAACTAGAAACAAATATACTTAAATGTCACCAAAGTTTCTTACTCTAAGCACTCGATGACTTCAAGGATGAAATATACATGTACCCTGACAATGCCAATAAGACATCATGATGGAGAGAGATAGTAGTAGTATAAAACCTGTTTTTGCTCATCTATTCAACGCATACTTTTCACTGATTCAAAAAAAAAACCATATAAGTCAATTCAAAAGTTAAAATAAGTAATACCTGATTTGATACGATCAAGTGTTACTTTTATGTTCAAATTACATGTTTGGAATCTTGTCATTATGTCCCCTGTGTCACATAGCTCCTTGAGTCATACAAGAGTTTCATTCATAGGATGTCGTATTGGTTCAATCAGAGATTCAAATGAAAGACACGTGCTGAGAATTCTGAAGACAGATAACACTGGATGTCGCTTTTATCCAGAAGCCATCAGTTTGAATTAGAATAAAGTAATTTCTTGTTTTAATTCATTCGATCACAAAGCAGGGGATGTTTTTTGTTTTTTTCATTGTGCATCATCATTTAAAGCTTAAAGTAATAATTATATTCGATATTTCCAAAGCATTACAATATCATTTGATGATATCAGTCATTTCCTCACTTCTCATGGCTTGTTTGATAAAGGTGATAAAGACATGGGAGGAGACACATGCGAAGAAAATTTGACACCCAAAACAGACAAATACTGCTGACTAGGATAAAATGGAAATCGCGTCCAGAAAGACTGTAAGTTGGGCACGGTTCACACAAGTTTGTACCTTAGGCATTTTAGATTACTTTCGACAAGTTGTTATAAGTTGTTTAAATCACACACAAAAATATTCTTAAGAAGAAGATTGTGATATATTGTATTTATCTAAGTTTCTCATTTTGATATCTTTCAGGATTAGTGTATCGTGAAGGGCCGCCTACTACCTCGTCGAACACCACCATATGCGGCGAGAATCTCAAGACGTTTTGCGACCAGGTAATACTACCATGAATTTGACATGTTTTTCTTTTGGTCACATTACAAATAATAAATGATATAATCAATGGTAAAATTGGTATTTCAACCCATCTAAATCATTTAACCACGAGTAAACAAGTTTACAACCAGCATATCAAATAATACATTTTATATGCAATGAATTTCAAGTACCGCAGTCAAGCTTTCTCATTTAGTACATCATTCCTGATCACCCGTACCTGCCTGAAATGCCATCTTGTGAAATCAAATCCAAATACTAAAATTACCTGATAGCTGAAAGCTAAATCTCGCAAACAGTATAATTCTCTCTGGTATTGCAGACAAGCAGGTATTGATTACCTTATCTCGAGGATATTCCTGCTAAATCCAGCCCGTATTACCATCCAGGCTATAGTTTTTCACATCATCACTATTTTTTGAGTAGGACAAATGTGGATAAGTTATAACCTGTATGGGTAGTACATAGTATTAAGGAAATGGAACATATATTCTAATTCATTACGATTCCTTTCGTTTCGAGGCAATTTAATTGAAGAGGAATCATGGGTGAACACTTATGACTAATTGACGTATTTTCTCTTTGTGTGAATAGAATGAGGAGATCCATCTATGTGTCTATCTGATTATGGTTGCATGCGTTGTCATAGTTATTGGAATGGTAAGTTAAAAAAAGAAATTGTGTCAAGCTCCTCTTTATGATCACTTTCAGTATCTCGCATTCATTGCATACGAGCCCCAATATGTGCTTTGAGGAAGGAATTGTACCAGGTGTCCCAAAAAATGGTTACATGTAGAAAAATGATCGTTTGTAAAAAGTATAGCAGCTGTTAAATTCAGACTTAGCATGACTTATGATACATACCTCCGCTAGATGTTTGCAAAATTTTAATATCACAGCTATATCATTTTTTGAGTTATCAACAAAGATAGATACCTATGTCAGAAACGTATTTTTTCAAAATTCAACAAAATCGGAAGCATGTTCGTTTGATGTCTTTTAACCATCGTTCAACCCCATGTAAACTTGAAATTGACGGACCAAAACTTAGGTTGTTGTATACCATAGTATAGGGTAGTTTTTCTTCTTCCCATTGATACCAAAATCATGAAAATTCGACAAGCTGTTACGTAATTATGACGTCATAAATTACTACAGGTCTGAAAATCTGTCGAAATCTGATTTTGAGTAAAAATGGCCATCGATTCAAAGTTTTGCTATTTCTGTTATTTGTTAATGGCGATTGAACTTTTGCTAAAATAAAGAACATTATAATTTAAACATGTCCTGTAAGTTTGAGATTACTTATTTCAAAATTTACACAAGTTTGCAGCTTAAACAGAAAAAGAATTAATGCTACCCATGAAAACTTGATTGTGCTTTATGCGTATTCATCAACTTTCGCGCCACAACTTGATTGACAGGTTTAATATAAACAACTCATTCTGGAATGCATGGAATGCAGGTATCACTAATTTGCAAAATAGATATACTGAAAAAGAGTTAAATTATTATTTATTATCAATTGTATCAAATTTGGTTTAATATAAAGTCTAATCATGATCTTTTAGCAAAATGCACATTGAAATATCACAAAACGTGTATGCCTAGTATTTTGTTGAATTTTGAAAAAATGCGTTTCTGACATAGGTATCTACCTTTGTTAATAACTCAAAAACTAATAACGCTGTTATATCAAAACTTTACGTGTATCAAGAAGAGGGTTGTAATATAATTTCTGCCAAGTTTCTTATCTTAACCTACTATAGTTTTAGCACACGGTCATTTTTCTACATGTAACCATTTTTTGGGACACCTGGTATATAGTGGCCGAGTCAAATATTCATATTTGTTATGGGCTTTAAGGCTACAGTCCCTAAAAACGTCTCACTCGACTGAATGTCATGTTAACTGCAAGTTTTTACCTACTTACACCTATCAGAATATCAAATTTTTTGGCGTACATATTAAATAGAGTCTCTAGTTTATACATATAACTTTACTAGTGATTTTACGTCCATTATCAAAGTCAAAATGACGCCGAAAGACTACTTCGAAAAAGTTGACCCTTTTTCGCCGAAACCTCATAATTTCATGATGTTCGAACATTTTGACAGATTGTAGGCTTGATACCTCTTATTGAATTACAAAAATATTTTATAAATATGCTGAGTTGATTTTGAATTATAATGTAACAAACCCGGGTTGTTTGGCCCGAAAATCCGGACGTGAATTACGACTCTGAGTTGGCCCTGTTTGAGCTGTGAAATACCTGTTTTAAGTATCTACATTATCTACATTTTGTCTGATATACGCATTCGCATAATTTACTTACAAATTGAGCATTCAAATGAGGCAAAAATTGCAATTTTTATGTAAACAAAAGAAAAATACGGCATTCTAATGTTTATGTTTTAGATTTTAGTTCACAATCTCAACGCTACCTTGATAGCTCAGCCGTGGCCATAATCCATGGTTCGAGTCGTCGCAAAGGCAGTGGAAACTATTTATCTTTTCATGATTGAAAAATAGTTAGGATTCACAATTTCCTGAGCATATGGATTCCTCGTACCCTTAAACAGACAGACAAGTTAACCAACTCTTTAATACGATTTTACAAAAAATGATATATACACTGACAAAATTGAATACCTATTTGTAGTAAACAGATTAAACCTAAATTAGTAAGGTCAAGTATACAACAGAGCAACTTCGCAAGAGGCGCAATCACATGGAGCTACATTTTTTTAAATTTCAAACGGTCATTCGAAGGGAAATCCTACCAATGAGATTTTTGGGATTCGACAAGAGGTACTGGCTACCTGGGTAGGCATTATCTAAACAAATACTTCACTCTGGCGTCTTAAGGCTACTCCCACCTTAACAATTTTACTTTTACCTTTTCTTAATCAAGAGAAGGAAACGTAGTATCTCATGCCACCGAGATGAAAACAAGACAACTTTATATTTTCCATATGTCAAACAAGCCAACAAACTTATATATATTGGTACTCAACAATCTCTTCCTAATAATAAACGTTCTTATATGTTGCTCTTCTTACTTCTTTAGGAACGAAGAGTATCCAATCGTGATAGAATGCGATGACAAGAAGTTTAGTTCAATTCCTTAAATAAGTAAAGTACTCAAGTTCCAAAAAAGGAGTTTATTACATACCGGTATGTTCTTTAGATTTGACCGTTTCAGCTTTAATACCCGATTGACAGATCTATTCAAATAAGAGCTGTGAATCATAAGAACCCGAGTAATTATGCATTTTGTGTTATTTATTAATCGTTAACAATATCTGTTTGGTTTCTTTTTTATCCCGCCCAGGTGCACTTTCTGATGTCATTAGCGGCTAACCATACGTATCTCAAGGTCTTTCAAACACACGACCCCCCTCGTTCAAAGTTCGGCAATGATTACCGGAGAACATACTCGGGCAATGATTACCCAGGCTTACAAGAACCGCTCAACATGTCTGACGAAACAACTCGATTCTGAATTATTTAAATGAGACTTCATGGCATTGTACATTGACTGTCATCACCGTCTGGGTTATAAACATTGAAAATAATGTAGCGATTGCCTCGTTCAGATGGCAGGATCTCGTCAGACGAACATTCGTCCACTTTATATGTAGTGTGTCAAACCCAATATTGAGAGTTGTACAGGTTTTTGATGTAAATAATTACGATGAGTATTATGATATGAACAATTTGAGTTGAACTATTAGAGGTTGCTCAAATGGAAGAACTGCCCCATGCCGGAAAATTGGACAGTACTGATACTTTTCTCATTAGATTCTGTACAAATTGGTTTGCTTCAACTGAAGGAAATCGAAAGCGAGGTTTTCTATGTCCAAAAAGCTATCGTGGACAAGTCAAAGCGCGCGTATCGTGTACAGTTATAGACCGGAGTTGCTTCATACAATTATGCTGTTAAAAACATCATAAAACATAAAGCTTGATCTTCTAGAGCGATGTAGGTAAATATAGTTGAAATACTACAAGATCTGCATCCGCTTATATATACAACGGATTTGATTTTAACAAATGATTTACTTTGAGAAAGCTTAGCAGCTGTATTTTGAAACCTCGCTTTTTATGTTATATTATTTGTTTTATTTATAAAAGAATGTTTTTAATTACTAAAAGGTGACATTTACATACAAATGAAATTGAAAGTTTTATAAATGACTACGTTTTGCTGACAACTAAAAATATTGTTCATGTTAATTATTGGCCTAAAATGATTTTAATGCGTTAACAGGTCGACTCGAGCCATTTAGAAATGCATTTATTTGATGTAGTGTAAAAACAGGAACACGATGAATGGGTTTGAAACAACACGAGGTTAATCTTTAAGAGTAATCTGGTGGCACATTTACGTCTATTAAGGATTCGTTTAAGGCGTTATGAGCAAGTTATAATGTTATGAAAAAGCACAAATAAAGTTGTCTTTTCCTAAGCAGAATGTGGAGTATCATTTTTAGATAACACTCTTGACCTTTATCTGTGGAATCATCGTCGCTTCAAGGAAATAAATCCACATATAAATAAAAAATGAGTCGACAAAAAGAAACTTATATATTTGAATTTTAAAACATTGATTTTCGCTCGGAACGACCAAACTATAACAACATGCAATGCTGAAACTGCCAATTACACCCAAACTAAACAACAATCGATTACTTGGTTCGGTTTCTCTTATCCGAGAACGAAGACACATACTGAAATTGATGAATATATTGAACTTTAATTTAATATCATACCACACAAAAATATGAAATGAAAAAAATACACTCTAATGTATTGAACGTATTTATGAAAACTGGGGCCATTTTTGAAACATGAATGGTACATTGTAAAACATGGTAAATTCCAGATATTTCAATATCTGGGTGAATATAAGGTGCTCCATTTTAAATCAGATTATGAAACTGTATTTATGCTTAAACAACCTAAGATAGAAATGGTATAGTTTGTAAACCTTGACAAAGATTTGTTATTTTGATGTAAGGTGTATGTTTTCAAAGAAAAAACGCATATTTTTAAAGTATTGTTTAAGGGTATTCTATGTAGAGTGTTTCCATATCCTAAGTCCATATATTATAGTGCACTTGGTCACTTTTATCGACAAATTTCACTAGATGGTAAGTGGATATAACCAAACAACAAAGCTGACAAGATTGTTGAATTTGGCACTGTTAGCCTTATTGCAATCCAAGATTACAGATTCTGAGATTGTGTCCGTGATTTGACGGTACAATGGAAACACTCAAATAACACAAGCTATAAAACTTTGTATATATCTGCTTTCCATACGTCACGCTGTTGAAAAATGTAAAACCAGGTTTCAATAAGTGAATGAGCAGGTTTTATTATTTTTTTTTTTTTAATTTTACAAAGAGTATTTTGTATCTTATCTTCTATATACATTGTAAACAGATACCTGAAACCTCAATTTAAGATTTTTACAAATATTAAGCACTTGTGTTACGTGCATTTGGATTTTTTGAAAGTATTAAACCGTTAGAGCTGTGCTGAGATATTATTATTCACGTATTATTTTGAAACCACGACAATTTACTGCCCTTTATTGATTACAATAGACAATGTTCACGTGTAACTTTGAGAACCACGAAAATGCCCATAAAAGTTTTTTATATGTATGCCCATGATTATGGAATCGTAGTGCAATCTCCAAATTTGTTTTCAATAAGCACGCATGGCAAACGATGTATTGTACACAACGCATGGTATACCGTTCACTATTTTCAATTTAGTTCATTTGAAAATAGCATTACAATTTCATTAAAATCAGTGCCTTGAAGTTACAACTGAGCGAGTCAACCCAATGAGAACTTGTTTGATGTACAACATGTCAACAGACTGATTGTCTATTTACATATTTCTGCTGTGGTAATGTTATACATACGTTGATTTTTGGTACCAGCATAAAGCTGTTTACATAACATAAAATTTATAATTTCAGTCACATATTTAATCTGAAATACAAGCAAAAATGTTTCGCACTGCCTCAAGAGTAAATTAATTTGAGTGAGAATTGAATAATTTTGTGTTTTTGGTCAATCAGTTAGAAACAACATGTGGCCAATACTACATTTTGCCTTGGTAGGGCATGGCGTATAAATTAACAATCAATTAGCCTAGGGACGAGTAGAAGGACGTAGATACATTACATTTACGCGACATATATTATCAATTTTCTCTTTCTAACATCAAACATTCCTGAATATAGTTCTAACTAAAGTTATTCGTGTACAAGCTAACTTACCATTTTTTATCACGATTAACATTTGTGTTACATAAGGATAGTATAATATTTTGTTTCTAGTAAGCTTGTTAAACAGAACAAAATATCTGCAATTTTTGTCATATAGACAAAATATAGTAAAATCAACAGGGCTGAAGTATGTAAATAAATAGATAATTTTCGGTACGTGCAATACTTTCGGGTATATAACTCTACAACTCTATTACTTTGGATAACAAAAGTGCATACAGCCATTTTTTAGATAACCTATCTTTTTATAATACTATTGAATTGAAATTGAATGGCATATGGGGTGGGATAGGACTAATTCCTCCTTTAGTTCAGCATATGAAGCAGGGGTTTTTATGTAAGGAACGCCTAGTTACTGTTAAGAGTTATCCATAAAAAGACGGTTTAATATATAAATAAGGATAGGTTTATGTGGAACATGTCTCACTTACTGTATGTTTCATGTGGCACTTATTCAACTAAGGCCGAATACAGACACATGTGCAGTCTGTAGTCACACATTTATTATTGCACCTATTAAATATGCTTTTTATTCACCGTATTTTGTACCATATATTTGAATAAGTCATATTGATATTTATTAAAACCATGATGTACAAACTTCATTCAAAAATATGTATATTGTAAAATAATTGTAAGTCGCCTCAGCATATGAGGATTTTTGACTTTTTTATACTAATGCCTTTTGTTAAAAGGATATTACG